>JAODAL010014870.1:0-85896 GCA_025379985.1 Phyllomedusa bahiana | reverse complement strand
GTAGTTCTTTTAGGGCCGAAGTTTGGGGGAGATTATTTGAGAATGCAATTGGGAAATATATTTCCTTGTGTCTTCCTGCTCCTCCTCTAAGTCTTCCACCCAGTTGACTTGAAAGATTTCAGATCCTGGCGGACCAGGGATATCTCTGATCTGCATGCTTCTCTAAGCTCCTTTACTAAAGATTTTAAATCACTTTTAGAAGGTATTTGAACCAAGTATTCTCTCCAATCTTGGGCATCAGGTGGGTCTCTCATTTCCTTGCTTGTGGATCCCTCCAGTGACTCTGTGGATGAGCGCCAGCGGACCTCTGAGGAATGCTGTGAAAACAGCAAGGGTGGGTTGGAGTCTCCCTGGTCTTCAGGAGGGTCTTTTCCAGTTGCTGAATTTGGGAGTAGACCCTTTGGGCCCATTTTTTATTACTTGGGATTTTGGAAACTCAAGGCATAGTTCAGACTAAATCTCTGGAGTTTTTGCTGCCAATGGGAGCCCAGGAGGTCTGGAATTAGTTGAGGTTAGTCCTTATGGGGCAATGAATAGCAGGGTTTTGCTCAAACATTCCAAATGATCTGTGAAGTCCCAAAATGTGGAAAGTGGGTAGTTTCCCTGTTGTTTAGCTCCTTCTTGTGTAAGTGTTTCTGATCAAAAAATACCGACCCTGCACTGACTGTGCAGTCGCACCTCCCCTGCCTTCGGGAGTATTGATTATTGAGTCAGTCAGATCAAGATGTTCCCCTTCCTTCCGTGTTACCCTCTGAGGAGTTCAATATGTGTTTCTGCAGAAGGGATATATGCAGGAGTAGTTGAATTGGAGCTACCCTCACCCGCAGTATCAAAGATGTTGCGGCCGTTCCCGCCTGCACCTCGTGGTGACGGCGCTCGTATGGCGGGTCAGTCCTCCCCCCTGGCCGCAAATACCTCCCTGTAGGGTGTTTTCCCAATCGCTGTTTAAGGGTAGTGCACTGTCCCCAGGGCCCTTTCAGACCCTCCACCCTCACCTTAGCCAGGGTCCTCCCGAGTTTTTTCTGGGCGGCTTGCCGGTTGTAGGGACTGCAGACCTATGTGCACCACTCCCGGCTGTGGTCCAGTTGCAGGAGAGCCCGTGCTTCACCCGCTATGTCCCGAGGAAGCTCCGGGTCTAGCTGTGCCCAGGTATGTAGCGCGGTAAACACCCGACCGGGTCCCGTAGAGACTCTCTCACTGTAGTGTTCGCGCCTGACAGAGCCTGCGCCGCGCTCCAGATCCCGCCGTCTCCTTTCTCCTCCCGGTGATCGCTGAACGGGCACACACCGAGCCCCAGTGACACTGGGTGCTTTGTGCTGCTGATGAGACGTTGCTGCAGAGGTAGTCCCAAGTCCCTTGTAGTTTAGCCCCAGTTATAGCAGTATTTTTTGGAGAGCTCCCCCTTCATCGCCCTTATCAAGCCCGGCCAGCCCCACGCCCATCAAGTTCAACCAAGGGGTGGGTAAAATGTGGGTGAAGGGGAGACAAGGATTAAAGCCCAGCCCCCCCCACTGGTTAATCCCTGAAGCCCACAAGGCAAAACCCAATCTGCCCAGGGAGAACCCCAATTCTGCCCCGGACCGCCACCAGCCAGGATCCAAAATTTTTACATAGCTACGTACACATTAATATTTTTTTTCATTTCAGTTTTTTTACTAAGCCTTTCTTAAACTCCAACGTTTCCTGTGCCAGCTCCTCAGGCAGCTACCCCAAAATTTTAAAATTTTAAGTGAAGAACCTTTTCCCTCGGAGATTGAACCCCTTTTTTTCCCCACCCAAAAGGGGAAATGTCCCCTTTTTGTCTTTTGAGGGGCTTTGCATGAAATAATTTTTTTTTTTTCCCCAACTTTTTTTGGGGGGACCATTTATATACTTTAAAAATTAAATCATTTCATGAAACATCCCGTATCATTTTTGTGGAACTACAATCTCAACATCCTCTCCATCTCCCCCTTTGTAAATCCCCCTGCTATCTGTCTATAATTGAAGGAAAATGCATTTTTGATAAATTTTGAGTTTGGTCATCTCCCTCTGTGACAAGAGGCCAAAAATTGTCCCCCCACTATCACTTTTAACCCTTTCCTTCGCCACCAATACCCCCCCCCCCCCATCCCTTTCACACCTGGAAAAGTAGCAGGTTTGCATTTAAGCAGACCCTATATTCATGACTTTAGCATTCAGTGCAACCCATAATTTATGCGCTTAAACCAGCATTGAAACCAAATAAACCAAAGGTAACAAGACCCTTCCCAAAACCCTCACTCCACAGCACCCAAATGCCCCCCGTACAATAAACACTGCCCCCAAATCATAAAAATGTTGTCTCCCCCGCCCCAACGCGGGGCAAGGGTTTCCATACCCCCCTTTGCTTTATTCTCAACCTGACCTCTACTTTTCACCTCGCCACAACAAAAACCCTTCCAAAAAACCCACACAACCATTTTTTTCTCTATCCCACACACACCCCCCTCACTCTCTCCCGCTCTCCCGCTGCCGGGGACATATCCCCCCAACCCCCGGGGCCCCCCTCACCATCCCCACGTGGTTTCGGGGCATCTCTTACAACCGAGCACACACCTCTATCAACCAAAAAAAAACCTCAAACCCACCCCCCTCACCCCTGCTCCCATCCCCATTTTGGACCCTCTGGAATGCACTTCGTTCAAAAAGCTTCCTTCACCACGACCTCTTCATCTCAGCAATCTAACCTCCTTGCATTAACAAAAAACTTGGCGAAACCCCCCGACAAATTTCCCCTGCTGCACTCTCCATGGTGGCTCCTTTTCCCCCAAACCCCCCCCACCCTGGCAGTAAACATGGGGAGGTTTCGGCCTTTTTCTGTCAGATCCCTCGCCCTTTCCCCCCATTCCACCACTCCCTTTCCCCTCACCCTCCCCCCCTTCGATTGCATTCTGTCCGCTCTACTCCCCCCCCCCAACCTCCAAGGGGCTGTTGTCACCGACCCCCACCCTCACCACCTTCCTTGCCCCTTTCCCTCCGGCTCCCCCACTTTCTTTCCACCGACTCCCCACTATTAAAAGGGGGGTTTAAACATTCCAACGATACACCCCCACTCCACTACAAACAAACCCCCTGTATCTCCTTTCCTTGGGGCCTCTCCCGGGGACCTTACCCACTCAAAAAGATGGACACACACTGGCCTCATCTTCACCCGCCTTTGCCCCCATCTAACCTCTCAAACTCCCCTCTCCCTACTCTGACCACAATTTGCTCACCTTCTCCTCCATCACCACTCCACCTGCCCCCCTGCACCAAATTAGTACACCCCCGCGGGAACCAAAAAACCTTAACCCTCACACCCCCCGACCTCTTGCACCTCTCACCATACCCTCATTTGCTGATCCAGAACAGCCCCCACATTCTACAAAAACCAACATTTCCCCATTGACGTGGTCGCCCCCTACACCAACAAACCCCGCAAAATGAACAGAAATCCTAGCACACAGACTCCACCAAACAGCGAGGCAACTTCCAGAAATTTAGAACGCCGCTGGAAAAAAAACCCGCCCCCCGACGCTTCACCTCAAAAAAGAAACACAAACACACATTTAAATTCTCCAACCTCAGCCAAACAAGACTTTTTCACACTCTCATATCCCCCCTTCCCCCAACCCCAGAAACTTTTTTTAAAACCTTCACTCTTTTGCGTCCCCCCGCACCCCCTCCCCCTTCTCTCCTCTCAGCAATGATTTTTGCAACTCGTTCCAAAAAAAAAAAAATCTCTTCAGACAAAGCTTCACCCCGCAGTCCCCTCACCCACCCCTATCCTGCGGGGTCCCCACACCCACTCTGCACCCTTTTATCACTATTCCCCCCAATTGCTTCTCCCGGTCACTTCCTGACAAGCTCTCCCCTTTACTGTCCAAATCGAACCTCACCCCTGTAGTCTTGACCCATCCATCCCACCTCACCCCGACCTTAATGCTGTTATAATTTTACCCTAAACCCTCTCTTCAAACATCATTAACCCTGGCACTTCCCCTTTCCCCCTTTTAAAACGCTTCCATCACCCCCATCCTAAAGAAACCACTCTGACCCCCCCACTGTCCAACTATCCCCCATCTCTCTGCTCCATTCGCCTCTAAAAATCCTTTAGCAACACGTCCACTTCAAAATTCCCCCACTCTCCCCCAAATCCTCCCTTACCCGCTCCAATCGGGGCTTCCGTCCCCACCACCCACGAAAAGCCCTAACCCAGGGCACCAAGACCTAGTAACGCAAAAACCTCACGCCACTACTCTGTGCTTTCCCCCCTAACCTTTCCTGCCCTTTTTCACTGTGCCATTCACTCCTCCTACAATCCCCCCTTCCCTCCCCTCACGGGGCTTGGGCCCCCTCCTGGATCTCCACATACCCGCCGATAAACATTCACATCTCACACTCTTGCACCACCCCCCCCTCTCCCACTGTCTGTTGGGTCCCCCGGGTCAAGGGGCCCACTAAAACTCTCTATCTACACCCCCGGCCTGGGGGCTCAAGCATCACCCCCGGCTTTTAAAACCACCTTATGCTGAGACACCCAATCTTCATCTCCGCCCAGATGTCACCTCTCTTCTTCCCGGGGCCCCCGCTTCTTTCGTCCATTTCCTCCTCCTTCTCCTCCCGTTCCCCAAAACTAAATGTGGAGAAAACTGAATTTATTTTCTTCCCACCCTGCCCCCTCTATACTCCCCCTTATTCTCTCTATCATGTCAAGGCCCACACTCCTCACCACACAAGGTCCCTTTTCCTTGGGAAAAACCCTTTGACTCCAATTGCCTTCAAACTGCATATCCAAACCCTCACCCGCCTGTCTCCCCCACCTAAAAAATATTTCCCGAACCCTCATTTCTTAAAATCTGAAAGCCCAAAAAATGCTGGACCGGGCCCCTCACTCCCCCCTATACACTGCAACAGCCTTCTCTGTGGCCCCCCCACTACCACCCTCGCTCCCCCCAAACCATCTTAACTCTGCTGCCCCCCTGATTTTACCCCTCCCTCGCTACTCCCTCCTCTCCCCTCTGCCGATCCCTTCACTGGCCGCCCATTGCCCAGCGAATTCAGTTCAAGCTAGAAACCTTGGGACCTACAAGGCTCTCCATAACCTCTCCCCTCCATATATCTCTGCCTTAATCTCTAAATTACCCTCCCCTCGCGCACCCTCCGCTCCTCACAGACCTTCCCCTTTCTGCTCTCCTCAAAATCACCCCCTTCAATAACCCTCTCCAAGACTTCTCTCGTGCTTCCCCACACTTTGGAACTCCCCTGCTCAACACCTCAGACTCTCCCCCTCTCTCACAAGCTTCAAAGAAACCCTGAAAACCTACCTCTTCAGGATCGCCATAAAACCAACTTTAAAGGTTGCACTGCCGCCCCACAAACATGCTCCCCTCACCTTCTGTCCTTCACCCCTTCCCTGTAGATTGTAAGCCCCAGGGCAGGGACCTCTCTCCCTCTTTACCAGTTTTTTAGTCATTTAATTGTCAATTTGAAATTGTTTGACCAATGTTATTTATGTACCCGCCTGAAATGTACCCGCCTGAAATATACAGCGCCCTGGAATCAAGGGCGCTCCAAAATAAATTATAATAATAATAAAATAATAATCATGACCCCCAGAGCCGCCTTTTCTCAAGACTAAATAAGTTAAATTCTAACTAACCCTCCTCAAACTAAGATGCTCCTTTTACTTTGTTAAAAACCAAAGTAAAATTTGGTAATGCAAAACTAAAAAACGGGCGCAGAGGAAGAGAGGACTTGCCCACCGGAATCGGTGATTGCAAAAATGAAAAATTGAGCTGTTCACTAAAGGAGTTTTCTCACTAAAAAGATTAGCTCTCAACAGACGGGAAAGTTAAATGAAGACTTTTTCTAAATGCATTGGTCAATATATTTTACTTATGAGATAAGAGACATTTTATGTGTTCTCAATACATTTCTATGGAAACCTGTGCACCAGACCATACTGTTATCTTATTTGAGCAGAAAGCAGGAAATTAAATCACACCACAAACAGACTGAGCATTGTACTTGACTTTTGTTAGAGTAATCATTGATCCCTATTTTTAACCCCTTAAGCACAAGGCCTGAAAAAGTTTTATGTAACGGCTACACAGCACTAACAAAAAAACGGTTGGATTCTAAATTAAAGAATTCGACGGGTATTTTATGTGTTTGAACATTAGGGGGACGGTTTCTGCCCGCGTCTGCACATTCAACAGTTCCCTTAAAACATTGAACAATACATGTTCTGTCCTAAAACCAGGTGGAAGAATGTGCATGTTCCATTTACGGTGTTTGGATTTAAATCCAACCATCAAAAATCCAACCCGTGAGCTACAGTTTGGCTTTTCTATTGACGTCTTGGGGATGGTTGACAAAAAAACATCTAACCCTTTGCTGTGGGACATATCCTTAAAAAGGGTTTTCTCCCCCTTCAGTTTTAAATTCAAGCCAGATTTTCTTACATTTTGCCCCCTGCCCAGGTTTGGGTGGTTTATGACAGTGATTGCATATAAGCTTCTCTATAACTAGTGAGCCCTGACATGATAAGGCAGGAGATTTTATCTTCAGTAAACTTAGGTTACAAGTGCTCTGAGGAGTGAAAACAATTGCTTATCTGTAAACAACAGACAATTACCTGCTCTAGGGGTGAGCTCTCCTGACCATGGTGACATCACTCCCAGCTCCAATCAAATAGCAGAGTTATGGTCAGGTAACCATGGAAACCTGTGTGCGCTGAGTAAAGTAAAATCAAAAGAGCAATGTATTTTGAAAAGTCTACATGTTGAATTCTTTTTTTTGTTTAGCTGTATTCTTATTGAAGTTTGTAAGTATACAGTACAATAAAAGCAGCTGACATAAACAACTGTGGTATAAGTCTACAAATTTTTTGCAGCAAAGTTTTATAAACTATGTATAACATCTTATCACAAAAATAAATTTAATAAACTGCACTTTTTTATTAAAGACCAAACAAAACTTAACAAGACACAGCAGGTGGTTTTGGAGGGGGGGGGGGGAAAAGAGCCCCTGTTTATATCTGTTCACACAAAAAACAGTAATAAAATGAAACGTGAGAGTCTACCCAAATTTAAGCCTCTGACAATCAAATATTATCCCACTGATACCAAAATATATCAAATAGCTCTAGGATTGTTCAAGGACGCGGTCAGAGATTCCATTTCCCCCCCAATATCCGTGATTTGTTGTATTACATTTACACATTGAGGGGGGGCACGAAGCCTCCAGAACAGTGAGATCAGACACCTAGCAGCGGTAAGATGGAAGGGCCATTTTTCAATGTCTGTTTCCTGATGGGGTTTAGTAATAAGTTAAGTAAAAAGAACAAATGATCTGGAGGTGCCCTTTTAGCCCTGTGACATCCTTGTTAGCAGTTTGACCTTCCCCAGAACCTCCGAATCCTAGACATTCCCAAAAGAAAATGAAAAATATTCCCTATTACACTATCGCATCTCCAACAGCTCTCTGGGGTCATTGGGGTTAAGTTTGTGTATAAGGGCGGCGTGTGATACCAAACCATCAGATTTTTTTTTGATTTTCTTTGTACAAAATTAAAAGGGGGGTTGGACCCCTCTGCCATAGGGTTTCGCCATTTTTTATAGAAATACCCTTTTTGACAAAATGTTCCCTTTAACATGTGGGGTGTTTACCGGATTGTAGGGAAGGGGTTAGATGAGATAGAATAAATATCCAAAAAAAAAACCTCTTTTTAAAAAGGGAAGTTTTGTTTTAAATTTAAAACCCTCGTGGGGAGGAGCCCTTTTAGTAAAACCCAAAAAAATTTTTAATAAAAAAATTTTGGTAATCTGAAAAAATATAAAAACCTACTAGATTGGCAAGGAAAACCCCGGATTGCAAGGTCTTAAAGGGGTCAAATACGTCTTGGGGATAGGTCTACTATATCAGCAAAATTTAAAAGTTTGTTATCACAACAGACTTCTATCGGCGGATTTTCCATTGAATAAAAACAATGTCAGGGTGGAGGAGGGTGAACATGGGTTAAAAATTCTTGAAACCCCCTTTTTCCCATATGTCCCAGTTAGGATGTGGGGGCTAATAAAATTTCCACCCCCCTGCCACCGAAGAGTTTTCCCACAGAATGAGTTGGAGGATCGGGGCAAACCCCAATTTTTTCAAGCTCTCCCCTCTAGAAAAAAGTGCAAGGAGGACCTGCGGGATGCGCCCCACCGGGCAGCCAATAATACTTTATTAATTCCGAGTCTCCCCATCTTTTTTGGGTTAAGAGACTGATTCCCAATGGGTTTTTCTGCAAATGCCCAATAAATTGGATGGAAATCTGAAACGATTTAAAAGGGTTTTTAAAGGGGGGGTTGGGGATGGGAAGGGCTAAAAAAGGTCTAAAAATTTTTCATGTTGAATTCTAATCTTTTTGGGAGGAAAAAAAACCTTTGGGGCCACTGTATGAAAACTGTCTTGGTCTCAGACTTTCTTTGTTTCCACAGCCCAGAGCGCCCGTTCTTTCAATAGAGTCTGAAAAAATAAACAGCCTTGATTGGTTTTAGGGGAACAAAAAAAAGTCTTAATAAGCGTTTTTTTTACTTCCCCTTAAAGTCCAGCCACGTGTTTGGTTTTTTTTTTCCATGATTTTTGGGTACAATGATTTTTTTTTTGTGTCTAGAATATATATTAAAAAGTTAATAAAGATATAATGATAATCTTTATAAAATAATCTTTTATTTCTATAGCGCCAAATATTCGCATGTGACTTCATCAAATTAGAGGGTATAAGTACAGACATTACAAATTAAAAGTACTTACACTTGAGGCACAGGTGATAGGGCCCACGTCGTGAGAAGCTTACAATCTATTAGGATGTATGGGTGAGACAATCGGTGAGAAAGTGCCAAGTTTACCAATGGTCCGGCACATGTTTCATAAATAGGGGGTGGTTTAATGAACCTGCCCACGCCGGACAGTACATTCTGATATACAGATAAAGTGCCTGTGTGTGCCCCTTAGTGAAGGGAGGTGACCCATGTGTGTGATAGCAGTTAGGCTGTAATCTACATGAGTGGGACAAGAAAACTACCATGAAAATGGAATTACTAAAAACAGTTCATGAAACTGTGTTTTTTTTTTCTTGTTTTTTTCCCCCTCTGTCAAAGCAGCTGAAAAAAGTACTTTTTTGGGCGCGTTTTTTCGTTTTTTGAAAGCGTTTTTTTTGGAGCGTTCTTTGCATCTGCTTTTTTATTGTAAGCCACAAATTAAGCCATTGATGTAATACTTCACCCTACAGTGAGTTAATATGTTAAGTAGTCACTTCCTTTAGGATCACGGTAGCACTTTGTTCCTTTTGTGTGCTGCTGCCGATGCTACTACTTTATTAAATTTATGAATCAGATTCTTGTCACCAAAATCCACAAAAACCCCACATGATCTTTGCACACAAGCAAGGTAACTGTATTAGCGTCAAAATCTGTAAAGAAATGGATTTTTGTGCCAATATACAAAAAAGCATTATTGTCCTGCAAAATTCGTAAAAATAAAAAAATAACTTTTTGTGTCGGAGACGAGCGGAGAACATTATTAGTGCCAAAAATTTTTAAAGATATGATCTTAGCCCCAAATCACCGTAAAAAAAACGGATTATGGCAACCAATAAATCCGTATTAAAAAACCTATTTTTTGGTGTCAAAAGCTAGATCACTTTATTAGCGGTAAAAATCTGGTAAAAATCGGGGATTCCGGCGCTGAAAATTCCAGTAAAAAATTTATTTATTTGCTTCTAGAATAGATACACTTATAATGCGCACCAATATCTGCAAAGTTATGGATTTTTGGCCCCAAAAGCCTTATAAAAAATAGGATTTGGTGCCAAAATCTGTAAAAATTATTTTTTGGGGACTAGTCAGAAGCGAGATAACGTTATTAAGGCTCCATTATCTGTATAAAAAAAAATTTTTTAGTGATCAAAAAACGTTAAAAAAAAAAAGGGATTCTTGCGCCAAAAATCGTAATAAAGAAAACGTATTTCTGGCGTGTCAGAATAGCGAGACTAAAATTTAATTAGAAGCCAAAATATGTTAAGAAATGGATTTTAAACACCAAAATCCTATAAAAAACGTATTTTTGGACGTCGGAGGCTCGAGATATGTTATTAGCGCCAAAATCTTGTAAAAAAAATAATTTTAGTGAACAAAAACGTAAAAAAAAAGGATTTTTTATATATAACGCTCCCCAAATTCCGTATATTTAAAAAAAAGTATTTTGGCGTCAGAAGCGAGATAAACTTTATTAGCGCCAAAATATGTTAAGAAAAGGATTTTAACTCCAAAATCCCGTAAAAAATCGGACACATGGCGCCCAAAATCCGTTAAAACTCGTTATTTTTCAGCGTCAGTAGCGAGGATAATTTATTAGGTGCCAAAATATGTTTAGAAAAGGATTTAGCATCAAAATCTGTAAATAAAATTCAGATTCTGATTGCCAAAAATCTGTAACAAAAACTTATTTTTAGCGAAAAAAAAATATGAATTGCGCAAAAATCGTTATGCGACCAAAGCATCGTATTTTATTACAAAGGTACAAAAAATAAGGACACAATAGAAACTTGTTATGCAAATTTGATAAGATATAACCTTCTGTTACACCGATTAGGTGGGGAATGTGGAATGTGTTCTCATGGGAGGGTTTTCATTGAAAAATCGCGGACAAAAAACTACGGCGAAAACGCGCCAAAAAAGGTGCCCAAAAGACGTCACGCCGCTTTCCATAGGACTCCTGTAGTAAATTTTCTGCCCTGCTCTGGCGTTTTTTTTAGCGCATGTTGCAAAACTACGACCAGTAAAAAAAAACGAGACAGAAAAAAGAAGCTCAGTGGAGACAGCAGGAGGGTTTTACAATAGAAGTCTATGTAGGAGATGATTTACAGTCGTTTTTCCAGCGTTTTTTAGAAAACGAAAAACGCTGCAAACCGGACGTTTTTTATGTGCAGTGTTGACATAGCATTAGGGTCTTGGTAGGCCAGACTGAGAAGATGTTTTCTCAGGCCCTCTTAAAACTATCGAGGGGTTTGTGAATGTGCCTGATCTGACCGCGGTAGATATTCCAGGAGACTGGTGCCACACATGTCGAAATCTTGGAGGACGGGCATGGGAGTTTTGGATGATGTAAGGAATGTAACCTGATGATCAGCAGCAGAGCGGAGAGAATGGGATTTAGGTGGTAGACAGAGACGAGGGAGGTGATGTAGAGGGGTGGAAGTTGCTGTGCGAGAGCTTTATGGGTGAGTCGTGATGATTTTATATTGTATCCTGTAATGAATGGGAAACCAGTGCAGTGAATGGACAAGGGTAGAGGCATCAGTATAAGCGTTATCTGGAATGAAAGGACAAGCCTGGCGCTGCATTCAGGACAGATTGGAGAGGGGGAGAGTTAGGGAGAGTTAACACAGAGGAGAGTACCGAATTTTATTAGCAAGGAGTTACAGGAGTCAAGACGAGAATGATTAAGAGCGACACCAATGAGAAGTTTGAGATTGGCTTCCTCTGTGAGACTGGGACGGGGATTCTGGAGATGTTATTGGAGGTGAGGTGACAGGAGCGGGCAGGATTGGATATTGAGGGGTGAAGGGAAATCAGAATCTAGTATAACCCCACAGAAACAGGGTAATAGTGGTTACCACACACTGAGTACGAAATAGCAGGGGGGGGGGGGGGGGGTTGTGTTCTAGATGGCGGAAAGACAAACATTCGGTTTTAGTGAGGTTTAGTTTGAGTATACAGAGATGAATCTTGATGTCAGAGAACAGCGGATAGACAGTCACTGGTGTTTTGTAGCAGGGCAGGAGTGATGTCTTGGGAATAGGTGTATACAGTGTGTGCAGAATTATTAGGCAAGTTGTATTTGAGATGATTCTTTTTATTGTAGAACAACAACTATGTTCTCAACCAACCCAAAGGACTCATAAATATGAAAGCTTAATATTTTTGGAAGTTGGAGTGGGTTATTTTTAAGATTTGGCTATCTTAGAAGGATATCTGTTTGTGCAGGTAACTATTAGGCCCCGTTCACACGGCTTATTCACGCTGGATTTGCGAGACGGATTGCGCTCGCAATTCACGGCGGTGATAAGGGGCGGCGTTGCACAGCGGAGCGCGGCACGCACGGCCCCCATTAGACTTCCATTACTCCACGGCGCGTATTGCGTCTGGATAATGTGCATGTCACTTTCTCCCCGCCCGGCGGATTCGGTGATCACGCTTCAAAAGTTTGGCAATTTCAAGACTGCTGCATCCCTCTGCAAGGACACCTCACAATTCTTGACTTTTCAGAGTAAGGTCAATCTCTCTTCTGAACCATTTTTTCCAATGGAAAAGAAGTTGCCATTATAATAGCACACCTTATATAGGTGTTGAACTGTATTAGACCAACACCCCTCCTCATTTCAGAGATGCACATCACCTGAATTTAATTTTTGGAGTTGGCTTTCAAGTCTATACAGCTTGAGTAGGACAAGGAATGTATAAAAAGGAGATGTAGATCAAAAAACTCTTTTGCCTAATCATTCTCCACACAGTGTAGTGAGTGTCATCAGCATAGAAATTAGAATGGTCACTGGAAGCCAAATCTGCTGATGCGTTTGTTCAATGGGGGCTGTATAGAGATAGAGGAGAGGACAAGAACGGATCCTTGAGGAACCCCGTCAGCAAGAGGGCGAGAGAGGAGGTTGATCGGAAAAAAAGTGGGACACTGAAGGATAGGACCAGACAGGTAAGATGAGAACAAGAGAGGGCAGTGTCCTGAAGCTTAATGGCGCTGAGCATGTCTGAGGAGATGTTGGTGATCTACAGTGTCAAACAGAATGCTGAGAGATCCAGGAGAAGCGTGAGCCAAGCTAACGGTGTAGTTGCCTGAGATTTTTTAGGCAGTGAGGAGATAATGTCGAAACCTCCTGACAAGTATCTGTAAACTCTTTTACATCATTCATACCACATTAATCTAATAAGGTTTCAAATTAACATTGTTTAAATAATTGCTACGGGTTTGTAGTAATCCTAGCACACAATTCTAATTTTATATGAAAATATTTATTTTTGTTTTATTATTTATTTGTATTTTTAATATATTTTTTCTCTCCTCCTCCTAAGGGATAAATATTTTTAAACTTTGACATACATTTATAATGTATATGCATAATACCATATGGTAAAACATATATATATACAGTGTGAGTATGACACAGGCTGCTGTTAGGGCAACACACAGTGCACTCTAACAGCAGGCTTACTAGATATTAAAGTAAGTAGGCCCCAGGGTCAGTCTGACATGACTAGGACTAATTGGGCAGTGGAAGGTAAACCTGAGCTTGTGGCAATCAATGGGTGGAGATTGGGGAAGCCTCTGATCCATGCTGTGCTTAGAGCTGTCCCAGGAACAGAGATTGAGAGTAACTAGCGCAGCTCTAAACCAGCTGATGCCAAACGACCTCGCTTCCGACAGAGGAAGGCACTTTCGGGGGGTGAAGGGGTTGAGCTCTTAGATGCAGCAGGGGGAACAGCACAGGCAACATCTAAGCCAAAAGAGAGAGGACGCCCAACCCCCCATCACTTTCTGGGTCAGTTTAGGCCCAATGACCGATCTAAAGCTCCGTAGCCAACAGCCAGCAGGATCTGTATCAGCAAATTGTCCTCCCTTCACACGTATGTGAGACCAGACCTGATGGGCCCCACACACACCTATATCAATGATCCTGGAGGTGCATGACTCTTTCATGGACTGAAGAGGAAAGACACAGCTGTATTACAGGCACGTTACACACACACGGCTCAGCTACAGGCACATTACACACACGCGGCTCAGCTACAGGCACGTTACACACACACGGCTCCGCTACCAGGCACGTTACACACACGCGGCTCAGTAAGGCACGTTACTACACACGCGGCGCAGTTACAGGCACGTGTACACACACCCGGCTCAGCTACAGGCACGTTACACACACGAGGCTCAGCTACAGGCACGTTACACACACGAGGCTCAGGTACAGGCACGTTACACACACACGGCTCAGATACAGGCACCTTACACACACGCGGCTCAGCTACAGGAAGTTACACCCACACGCGGCTCAGCTACAGCATCGTTAACACACGCGGGCTCAGCTACAGGCACGTTACACACACGCGGCTCAGCTACCGCACCGTTACACCACACACGGGGACTCAGCTACAAGCGGCACGTTACACACACACGGGCTCAGCTACAGGGAACGTTAACCACACGCGCTCCTCAGCTACTGGCACGTTACAAACCACGCGGCTCAGCTACACGCACGTTACACACACCGCGGCTCAGTTACACGCCACGTTAAACACTCGCGGCTCAGCTACAGGCACGTTACACACGCGGCTCAGCTACAGGCAGTTACACACAGCGGCTCAGCTAAGGCACGTTACACACACGCTGGCTCAGCACCACACACCACTACAGGACGTTACACACACAGGGCTCAGCACAGGGCACGTTTACACACAACAGGGATCAGTACAGGCACGTTACAACACAACAGGGCTCAGGCTAAAGGCACGTTACAACACAGCGGATCAGCTACAGGCACGTTACACAAACAGGGACTCTGCTAAGGCACGTGACACACAAAGGGCTCAGCATACAGCAAGTTTACACACACCAGGGCTCAGCTACAGGCACGACTTACACCACACGCGGTCAGCTTACAGGGCACGTTACTCTCACGCGGACTCAGATACAGGCACGTTACACACACGCGGGGGCTCAGCTACAGGCACGTTACCACTCACAGGGGCTCAGTACAGGCACTTTACAACACAGGGCTCAGCTACAGGCACCGTTACACAACACAGGGCTCAGCTACAGGCACGTTACATACACTGGGCTCAGCTAACAGGCACGTTAAAACACAAAGGGCTCAGCTTCAGGCACGTTACACACACTCAGGGGCTCAGCTACAGGCACGTTACACCACACAGGGCTTTTCTGCTACAGGCACGTTACACACACAGGGCTCAGCTACAGGCAGTTACACACCAGGGCTCAGCTATCAGGCACGTTACACACACACGGCTCAGCTACAGGCACGTTACACACACAAGGCTCACTTCAAGGCAACGTTAACACACACGCGGCCTCCTACAGCTACAGGCCACGTTACACACCACGCTGCTCAGATACAGGCAGTTACAACAAACGCGGATCAGCTACAGGCTACGTTTACCCCCACGCGGCTCAGCTACAGGCACGTTACATCACACGCGGCTCAGCTACAGGCACGTTACACACACGAGGCTAGCTACAGGAACGTTCGTTACACACACACGCGGCTCAGCTACAGGACGTTACGACACACACACGCGAGCTCAGCTACAGGCACGTTACACACCACACGCGGCTCAGCTACAGGCACGTTACACAAAAACACGAGGCTCAGCTTACCAGGCACGGATACAACAACGGCTCAGCTACAGGCACAGCACGTTACAGACACACGGCTCAGCTACAGGACGTTACACACACAGGGCTCAGCTACAGGGCACGTTTACACACACAGGGCTAAGCTACAGGCACTTTACACACACAGGGCTCAGCTACAGGCACTTTACACACACAGCGCTCAGCTACAGGCCACGTTACACACACGGGCTCAGTACAGGCACGTTACACACACATGGGCCTAGCTACCGGCACGTTACACACACAGGGCTCAGCTACCAGGCACGGTTAATACACACACGGCTCAGCTACAGGCACGTTACACACAAAGGCTCGGTACGCACGTTACACACTACACACGGCTCAGCTAACAGGCACGTTACACACATCACGGCTCTAGCTACAAGCACGTTACACACACACACGCTCAGCTACAGGCACGTTACACACACACACGGCTCAGCTACAGGCACGTACACACACACACGGCTCAGCTACAGGCACGGTACACACACACACGGCTCAGCTACAGGCTCGTTACACACACGCGGGCTCAGCTACAGGCACGTTACAAACACGCGGTCAGCTACAGGCACGTTACACCACTCACGCGGCCTCAGCTACAGGCACGTTACACACCGCGGGCTCAGCTACAGGGCAACGTTACACACCAAGCGGCTCAAGCTACAGGCACGTTACATACACACGCGGCCCTAGCTACAAGGCACGTTACACACACGCGGCCTCTGCTACACGCACGTTACACACAACGCTGGCTCAGCTACAGTCACGTTACACACACGCGGTCTGCTACAGGCACGTTTAAAACACGCGGCTCAGTACAGGCACGTTCACACACGCGGTCAGATCACAGGCACGTTACAACAACGCGGCTCAAGCTACAGGACACGTTACACAACACAGCGGCTCAGCTACAGGCACGTTTACACACACGCGGACTCAGCTACAGGCACGTTAACACACAGCGGCCTCAGCTACAGGCACGTTACCACACACGCGGCCTCCAGCTACAGGCACGTTACACACACGCGGCTCTGCTACAGGCACGTTACACACACGCGGTCATCTAGCTACAGGCACGTTACACACCCCCCCCCCAACCCCGCGGGCTCAGCTACAGCACGTTACACACTCGCGCTCAGCTTCAGGGCACGTTACACCCACACGCGGCTCAGCTAAGGCGCGTTTTCACACACGCGGCTCAGCTACAGGCACGTTACACACACGCGGCTCAGCCACAGGCACGTTACACCACTACGCGGCTCAGTACAGGCACGTTATCACACACGCGGCCTCAGATCACAGGCACGTATTACCACACGCGGACTCTGCTAAGAGCAAGTTACACCACACACGCGGGATCAGCTACAGGCACAGTTACACACACGCGGGTCTCAGCTACAGGCTCACATTACACACTGGCTCGGCTACAGGACACACACGCTACACACGGCCTCGCTACAGGCACGTTACATCACACACGAGGCTCAGCTACAGGACCATTACACACACACGGACTCAGCTACAGGCAGTTACACACACACGCTCAGATAAAGGCACGTACACACACACAGCTCAGCTACAGGCACCGTTCCACACACAGGCTCAGCTACAGGCCGTTACACCACACCAGCTCTGCTACAGGCACGTTACAACACACGGCTCAGCTACAGGCAACGCTTAACCCAAACACGGCTCAGGATACACGCATCTTTTGCTTTATGCTGATACAGCAGAGATTTACTCCAGCACCTGATCATGGGGGGAGGGGGGGGGGAATGCTTGACTACCTCACCTCCATGTGACATCACAGGTCCCTGGCTGCACACAGCAGTCAATGATCCTCCTCCATGTGACATCCATCACAGGTCACTGGCAGCACACAGCAGTCACATAACTCCTCCTGCCATGTGACTCATCATCACAGGTCCTGGCAGTACACAGCGGTCACTGGAATCTACCCTCACAATTTGGATGGACAATATTCACGGTCTTGGCAGCCACAGCGTCACAGATCATCCCCATCCATGTGACATCATCACAGGTCCCGGGCAGACACACAGCAAGTCCACCATTGACTCCTACCCTCCATGTGACATCATCAATGGTCTGGCAGTACAACAGCAGTCACATGACTCGGTCCTGCAGGTGGAGGTATGTGTGTATTATTTTTACCACCTTCCTCACTGAACTGTTTTGGCCCTTACCTCTTGCTGCCCCAGTGACTATAGCCCTCTGGGCGGTGCTTGCTCTGCAGGGAGGGATGTAGTGGTGTTGTTTCCTGGACTGCTTCTAGTCTGAGCAGTGAGTCTCCGGCGCCATCTTTGTTTGATGCCGTCTATTCACCTGCAGTGTGAAGATGGCGTCCACATCGGACTCTTGCTGTGTAAAGGGGTTTTTTTCACTGCTTGTTGCAGGATGAGCAGGGTCTGTCGGGGTATAGGAGCCTGAGCAGATCTGTGCATTGTATCATTGTGAAACTACAGGTGGGAAATGTGAGATCTGCTGGTGTGTCCTCGCATGTGAGCGCCACAAAGGCCGTCACCCTAAACATATCTTAACATAAAGTGATAGCTCTATTTGCAGTCGTGATCACAGCCGGACCAATTATCAGCGCAAGTTCTGGATTTATTAACAGATCACATCATTGTTTAACCCCTTTGTCGTTGGGCGGTACAGGCATAATGCCCAACTCTCCAGCTTTTAGGCGGGGGTGGGGTCACCGCTTTTGGCGCAGGTCCCACTGCAACTCCCGGGCAAGAGTTGGCATTCCCTCCCGCCGCCTGCAGGCAGCGGGGGTTCTTAAATTACCGCGCACACGAGTAGGATAGTGCGCTTACTCTGGCCAAGCCGAAGGGTACTGCTACGGCGGGTGAAGCAGTCAGGGCCGCAGCCGTCCCCCCCGCTCTCCGCCCGGCGTTCTTATTACTGTGCAGGGAGGGGCATGAGGGTCGCTCACTCCTCCCTATCTTACCCCCCTGACTTGTACAGACGCGGCCGGTGTGCAGGGGAGGAGGGATGGCTTCCCTCCTGCCTGCCTACTCCCATGTAATGCGCCGGCCGGATTAGTGCGCTGTCACATAGGGTCAGGGCGAGGGGCAGGTGACGCGCGGCTGCCACTCTCCCCTGCGTCGCTTGATGAGATTGCAGGAGTCTGCCGTGGCTGCAAGGGTGCCTGGGGAGGTAAGTGGATTTTTTATTTTATTTTTATTAGCTATAGGGGGCAACTACCTGGTGACAGAGGGGGCAAACTAACATTGGTGAACAGAGGGAGGCAACTAATGGCTGCAGGAGCGGGGCACTACGTGGCTAACAAAGGAGGGGGCATCTACCTGGCAATACTAAAGGGCGGCAACTACTGACTACTAAAGGGGCATTAACTGAGCTATCTAAAGGGGGCATCTACTGGCTAACAAAGGGGGTAATCTACCTGCCTGTAAAGGGGCACTTACTGGTTATGGGAGGGCTACTACCTGGCTATAAGGGCATCTACCTGGCTTTCTTCCAAAGCCCATTATGCAGTTAGGCGGAGTGGGTCGTGGTTTTTGAAGGGGCGTGGCATACCGACAAGCATGGGCGTGTACATTGCAAAATTTTTAAGATCACCTGCCTTCTTCTGTTTTCAAAAGTTGGTAATAACTATGGGTACAGGTCTTTATGTCTGCAAGTGGACATATTTTGGCTGTCGCTGCAGTCATGTGGGTTTGCGGGCTCCAGGCGCCGCCCAGCAGAGGTGAGAACTGAGCTTGTACTAGGTCTCTGTATTCACTGCCCCTATTCCCAGTGCAGCCTTGCAAACACCAGGGAGCGGGGGAAACTATGCTCCCGGCATTTTAAACAGTTGATTGCTGCGCTTCCTGCAGGCGTTACAGCTGCTTTGGAGAGGACATTAAAGAAAAGCGAGTCTCAAGAGAAAAAGCCCGAGGAGTTCCCAGAGTGAATCTGGGAGGTGCTTCTTGAGGTAGAGAGCAGGCAAGCACTCCACGTTATTGGCCATCTGGTCCAAAGTGTTGGCGTCCTTTGTTGTATCCTCAAGCAGCACTTTGGCTGAAGCTGTGCCATGACCTGAAGGAGGTTGTGTAGGTGGGGATGCCTGTATCCGCCTACCTAATCGGGCCCCAATGGTACTTTAGAGATGGAGATGGAAAATCTGCAGCCGTTAAGTCTAGGGAGTTCGCGAGGAGGAAACCTGGAGTACAAAGCCACCAGCACACTACCCCTTGCGCATGCCGCGTGCACACAGCCAACGGCCACAGCAACCGTTTGACAAGGGCATGTGAATGACATAAACTCTCCATTCTCTCTCCTCTGCTCTCGCGCTGCTGTACTACACTCACATCCTGAGGTGCAGGGCAAGGCTGGGGAATATGGCAGCCCCTGGAACAAAGCCCCCCCACCAGCCCAATTCAATATCCATTTTTTGGTATTTGATTGAGAAAAGGCAGAGCAGTTAATGCTGTACATTTCTGCACAAACAAAAAACACATTTCGAAAAGCACCAAAACACCGACTTCCGTGTGAAAGCCCCCTAAACACAAGCGTGAAAGAAAGTTTTTTTTTTTCTTTTTTTAAACTTGTTTTCATTGTGAGTCTTCGAATAAAATAAAACATGTAACAGGAACACGAGGTGTATTTAGAAATTCAGCCATCGTTTCTGCACACAGGCAGACAGTTGGTTATGAAGACTCCAGTTTACATATTCTTTTTTCCAACAATAAATCAACATGAGGATAGACAGCCCAATAGTAACAGAAGAGTCACTAACCACAGTGTTCGTGGCAATGGTTTGCATAGACAAATTAGGAAAGACACATAAGTAACGAAATGGTTAAACAAATAAATCAAGCAAACAGACAACAACTCTACTCCAGTATATCCCCCCAATCCGCCGTTATCCGCCGAGACCCTCGCCAGCAAAATCCCCCCCCCCCCACCTCCGTGGTTATTTTTGAGAGGGCCACCTAACACCAGCTCCATGTCACAATAAACGTTGTTGAAAGAAAATGTTACAGAGAATCCCCTAATCACAGCGTCACGTAGTGCACTTGTTGTTTTTTTTCATTCAGGGCCTAGCCCTACATGCCAATATACAACCACAGCAACATAACCTACAACACTGCTCCCAAATAGTATCACCAGTAAGTAAGATCACCATACATGTATACAGATTTAACACAGAAGTAAAATAAACCCATGACAGCAGGGACTCACAGGAGACGTTCATGTCTGATTGGGGATAAGGGACAGCCCTAAGAAGTTAAGCAGGGTAGCTAGAGCTGACCCCATGTTAATTAGTTCTGGTAGCCTAGGGCGGACCCCAAGTTAATTAGCCAAGGTAGCTGAGGGCTGCACCCAAGTTAATTTAGCAGATAGCTAGGGCTGCTCCCAGCTAATTAGCCAGATAGTGGGGCTACTCCCAGTTAATTAGCCAGGTAGTTAGGGGTGCCCCCAGTAATTAGCCTGGGTAAGCTAGGGGCTGCCCACCCTGTAAATAGGCAAGGTGGATAGTGGCTGCTCCAGTAATTAGCCATGTAGCTTGGGCTGCTCCTCAGTAATTAGACCTAGGTGGCTAGGGCTGCCCCAAGTAATTAGTCAGGTAGCTAGGGCTGACCCCAAGTAATTAGCCAGGTAGCTAGGGCTGCCCCCAAGTAATTAGCCAGATAGCTAGGGCTGCACCCAGTAAATAGCCAGTTAGATGGGGCTGCCCATTGTAATTAAGCCAGGTAGATTGGCTGCCCCCAGGAAATTAGCCAGGTAGCTAGGGCTTAGCCCACAGGAAATTAGCCAGGTAGCTAGGGCTGCCCCCAGGAATTAGCCAGGTAGCTAGGGCTGCTCCCAGTAATTAGCCAGATAGCTAGGGCAGCCCCCAGTAATTAGCTAGGGCTGCCCCCATGAATAATCCAGGTAGAAAGGGCTGTCCTAAGTAATTAGCCAGGTAGGGCCAGTAATTATCCAGGTAGGGGCAGTTATTAGCCAGGTAGGGCCAGTGCCAGTAAATAGACAGGTAGGGGCAGTAGTTAGCCAGGTAGGGCAAGGGCCAGTAATTAACCAGGTAGGGCAAGGGCCAGTAATTAACCAGGTAGGGCCAGTGCCAGTTATTAGCCAGGTGGGGCAAGTGCCAGTTATTAGCCAGGTAAAAGGGCCAATAAATAACCAGGTATTCTTCAGGAGGTGGAGAACCTTTATTAGAGTCGCATTTACTCCGTTAGGGAGTTCACAAGCTCTCATGCAGTTGTTTAAATTACACAGGATGGTACTGCAGGGAAACGTGTCGGGGGCCACATTGGGAAGATTACAGGTTATGAGACTGTATGCTCCCCACGACGCAATTGTTAGACCGAGTAACGCTTTCTTGAGGGTTGGAGGGAACAGACGCATAGGCAACACGGTTTAAACAAGTTGTCCAATCGGATACGGAATTTTTGTTTTCTTGATTTTTACTGTTTAATTCTGAATTTATTACTTGTTGTTCAATTTTTCCATGGCCATTAGAGATTGTACTACTCATGATTTGTGAGTTGTAACATGTCAGAGATTCATGTTGGTTAATTAAAAAGCAAATAAAATTTGTTTAAAAAATTAAATAAATAAATAAATAACCAGGTAATTGGGCCAGTAATTAGCCAAGTAATAGGGCCAGTAATTAGCCAGGTAATAGGGCCAATAATTAGCCAGTTAATGAGGCAAGTAATTAGCCAAGTAATGGGACCAGTAATTAGCCAGGTAATAGGGCCAGTAATTAGCCAGGTAATAGGGCCAGTAATTAGCCAAGTAATAGGGCTAGTTAACTAGCAAGTAAGGGGGCCCAGTAATTAGCCAAGTAATGGGGCCAGTAACTAGCCAAGTAATGGGGCCAGTAACTAGCCAAGTAATGGGGCCAGTAACTAGCCAAGTAATGGGGCCAGTAACTAGCCAAGTAATGGGGCCAGTAACTAGCCAAGTAATGGGGCCAGTAACTAGCCAAGAAATTTGGGGCAGAAAACTAGCAAGTAATGGGGCCAGTAACTAGCCAAGTAAGGGGGGCAGAAAACTAGCCAAGTAAAGGGGCCAGTAAATAGCCAAGTAATGGGGCCAGTAACTAGCCAAGTAATGGGGCCAGTAAATAGCCAAGTAATGGGGCCAGTAAGTAGCAAAGTAATGGGGCCAGTAATTAGCCAGGTAATGGGGCCAGTAATTAGCCAGGTAATGGGGCCAGTAATTAGCCAGGTAATGGGGCCAGTAATTAGCCAGGTAATGGGGCCAGTAATTAGCCAGGTAATGGGGCCAGTAATTAGCCAGGTAATAGGATCCATAATTAGCCAGGTAATGGGGCCAGTTATTAGCCAGGTAATAGGGCCAGTTATTAGCCAGGTAATAGGGCCAGTTATTAGTCAGGTAATAGGGCCAGTTATTAGCCAAGTAATAGGGCCAGTGATTAGCCAGGTAATAGGGCCAGGGCCAGTAATTAGCCAGGTAATGAGGCCAATAATTAGTCAGTTAGGGCCAGTGCCAGTAATTAGCCAGGTGGGGCAAGTGCCAGTTTTTAGCCAGGTAAAATGGCCAATAAATAACCACGTAAGAGGGCCAGTAATTAGCCAAGTAATGGGGCAGTAATTACCCAAAAGTAATGGGGCCAGTAATTAGCCAAGTAATGGGGCCAGTAATTAGCCAAGTAATGGGGCCAGTAATTAGCCAAGTAATGGGGCCAGTAATTAGCCAAGTAATGGGGCCAGTAATTAGCCAGGTAGATAGGGCTGCCCCCAGTAATTAGCCAGGTAGCTAGGGCTGCCTCCAGTAATTAGCCAGGTAGCTAGGGCTGACCCCAGTAATTAGCCAGGTAGCTAGGGCTGCCCCCAGTAATTAGCCAGGTAGCTAGGGCTGCCCCCAATAATTAGCCAGGTAGCCAGGGCTTCCTCCAGTAATTAGCCAGGTAGCTAGGGCTGCCCCCAAGAATTAGCTAGCTAGCTAGGGCTCCCCCTAGTAATTAGTCAGGTAGCTAGGGCTCCCCCATGTAATTCAGCCAGGTGCTAGGGCTGCCCATGTAATTAGCCAGGTAGCTAGGGCTGCCCCCTGTAATTAGCCAGGTAGCTAGGGCTGCCTCATGTAATTAGCCAGGTAGCTAGGGCTGCCCCATGTAATTAGCCAGGTAGCTAGGGCTGCCGCCTGTAATTAGCCAGGTAGCTAGGGCTGCCCCATGTAATTAGCCAGGTAGCTAGGGCTGCCTCATGTAATTAGCCAGGTAGCTAGGGCTGCCCCATGTAATTAGCCAGGTGGCTAGGGCTGCCCCATGTAATTAGCCAGGTGGCTAGGGCTGCCCCATGTAATTAGCCAGGTGGCTAGGGCTGCCCCCAGTAACTAGCCAGGTAGATAGAGCTGCCCCCAGTAACTAGCAAGGTAGATAGGGCTGCCCCCCAGTAATTAGCCAGGTAGCTAGGGCTGCCCCCAGTAATTAGCCAGGTAGCTAGGGCTGCTCCCAGTAATTAGCCAGGTAGCTAGGGTCCCAAGTAATTAGCCAGGTAGCTAGGGCTGCTCCCAGTAATTAGCCAGATAGCTAGGGCAGCCCCCAGTAATTAGCCAGGTAGCTAGGGCTGCCCCCATGAATAATCCAGGTAGAAAGGGCTGTCCTAAGTAATGAGCCAGGTAGGGCCAGGAATTATCCAGGTAATAGGGCCAGTAATTAGCCAGGTAATGAGGCAAGTAATTAGCCAGGTAATGGGGCAAGTAATTAGCCAAGTAATGGGGCCAGTAATTAGCCAAGTAATGGGGCCAGTAATTAGCCAGGTAATGGGGCCAGTAATTAGCCAAGTAATGGGGCCAGTAATTAGCCAAGTAATGGGGCCAGTAATTAGCCAAGTAATGGGGCCAGTAATTAGCCAAGTAATGGGGCCAGTAATTAGCCAAGTAATGGGGCCAGTAGTTAGCCAAGTAATGGGGTCAGTAGTTAGCCAAGTAATGGGGCCAGTAGTTAGCCAGGTAATGGGGCCAGTATTTAGCCAGGAAATGGGGCCAATAGATAGCCAGTAATGGGCCAGTAGTTAGCCCAGTAATGGGGCCAGTAGTTAGCCAAGGTAATGGGGCCAGTAGTTAGCCAAGTAATGGGGCCAAGTTAGTTAGCCAAGTAATGGGGCCAGTAGTTAGCCAAGTAATGGGGCCAGTAATTAGCCAGGTAATGGGGCCAGTAGTTAGCCAGGTAATGGGGCCAGTAGTTAGCCAGGAAATGGGGCCAGTAGTTAGCCAGGTAATGGGGCCAGTAGTAAGCCGGGTAATGGGGCCAGTATATTAGCCAGGTAATGGGGCCAGTAGTTAGCCATGTAAGGGGGCCAGTAGTTAGCCAGGTAATGGGGCCATTACTTAGCCAGGTAATGGGGCCAGTATTTAGCCATGTAATGGGGCCAGTAATTAGCCAGGTAATGGGGCCAGTAATTAGCCAGGTAATGGGGCCAGTAATTAGCCAGGTAATGGGGCCAGTAATTAGCCAGGTAATGGGGCCAGTAATTAGCCAGGTAATGGGGCCAGTAATTAGCCAGGTAATGGGGCCAGTAATTAGCCAGGTAATGGGGCCAGTAATTAGCCAGGTAATGGGGCCAGTTATTAGCCGGGTAATGGGGCCAGTTATTAGCCAGGTAATGGGGCCAGTAATGAGCCAAGTAATGGGGCCAGTAATGAGCCAAGTAATGGGGCCAGTAATGAGCCAAGTAATGGGGCCAGTAATGAGCCAAGTAATGGGGCCAGTAATGAGCCAAGTAATGGGGCCAGTAATTAGCCAGGTAATGGGGCCAGTAATTAGCCAGGTAATGGGGCCAGTAATAAGCCAGGTAATGGGGCCAGTAATAAGCCAGGTAATGGGGCCAGTTATTAGTCAGGTAATGGGGCCAGTTATTAGTCAGGTAATGGGGCCAGTTATTAGTCAGGTAATAGGGCCAGTTACAGTTAGGGCCAGAAATATTTGGACAGTGACACAAGTTTTGTTATTTTAGCTGTTTTCAAAAACATGTTAGTCCAATTATTTATAAATGGGCTGAAAGTGCACACTCCCAGCTTCCATATGAGAGTTTCCACATCCAAATTGGAGAAAGGGTTTCGGAATCATAGCTATGTAATGCATTGCCTCCTCTTTTTTTAAGGGACCAAAAGTAATTGGACAATGGACTCTAAGGGCTGCAATTAACTCTGGTGGCGTCTCCCTCGTTAACCTGTAATCAATAAAGTAGTTAAAAGGTCTGGGATTGATTCCAGGTGTATGGTTTTGCATTTGGAAGCTGTTGCTGTGACCAGACAACATGCGGTCAAAGGAACTCTCAATTGATGTGAAGCAGACCATCCTGAGGCTGAAAAAAAAGAACATATCCATCAGAGAGATAGCAGACATGCTTGGAGTAGCAAAATCAACAGTCGGGTACATTCTGAAAACAAGGAATTGATGGTGAGCTTGGGAACTCCAAAAGGCCTGGGCGTCAACGGATGACAACAGTGGTGGATGATCGCCGCATACTTTCTTTGGTGAAGAAGAACCCGTTCACAACATCAACTGAAGTCCAGAACACTCTCAGTGAAGTAGGTGTATCTGTCTCTAAGTCAACAGTAAAGAGAAGACTCCATGAAAATAAATACAAAGGGTTCACATCTAGATGCAAACCATTCATCAATGCAAAAAATAGACAGGCCAGAGTTAAATTTGCCGAACAACACCTCAAGAAGCCAGCTCAGTTCTGGAAAAGTATTCTATGGACAGATGAGACAAAGATCAACCTGTACCAGAATAATGGAAAGAAAAAAGTTTGGAGAAGAAAGGGAACGGCACATGATCCAAGGCACACCACATCCTCAGTAAAACATGGTGGAGGCAACGTGATGGCATGGGCATGCATGGCTTTAAATGGCACTGGGTCACTTGTGTTTATTGATGACATAACAGCAGACAAGAGTAGCCGGATGAATTCTGAAGTGTACCGGAATATACTTTCAGCCCAGATTCAGCCAAATGCTGCAAAGTTGATCGGACGCCGCTTCATAGTACAGATGGACAATGACCCCAAGCATACAGCCAAAGCTACCCAGGAGTTCAGGAGTGCCAAAAAGTGGAAGATTCTGCAATGGCCAAGTCAATCACCAGATCTCAACCCAATTGAGCATGCATTTCACTTGCTCAAATCCAGACTTAAGACGGAAAGACCCACAAACAAGCAAGACCTGAAGGCTGCGGCTGTAAAGGCCTGGCAAAGCATTAAGAAGGAGGAAACCCAGCGTTTGGTGATGTCCATGGGTTCAAGACTTAAGGCAGTGATTGCCTCCAAAGGATTCGCCACAAAATATTGAAACTAAAAATATTTTGGTTGGGTTATGTTTATTTGTCCCATTACTTTTGAGCTCCTAAAATGGCTAGTGTTTGTAAAGAAATGTGTACAATTCCTACATTTTCGATCAGATATTTTTGTTTAACCCATCAAATGAAACGTTACAAACTGCACTTGAATTCTGTTGTAGAGGTTTCATTTCAAATCCAATGTGGTGGCATGCAGAGCCCAACTCGCAAAACTTGTGTCAGTGTCCAAATATTTCTGGCCCTAACTGTATTAGTCAGGTAATAGGGCCAGTAATTAGCCAGGTAAAAGGGCCAGTAATTAGCCAGGTAATAGGGCCAGTTATTAGCCAGTTAATAGGGCCAGTGATTAGTTTAAAAAACTAAAAATAATACACCTGCTGTCCTCTCCTGTCTCCTCTCCACGTCCGGAGTGGCCGCTGGCAGCAGAGTACGAGCCGCGGAGCAGGCAGCGTGATGACATCTCTCCAGGAGGCTGAACAGCCGGGATCAGTAGTCGTGTGGCGAGGGGGGCCTGTCGGCCCCCTGACAAAGGGCACCGGTCGCAAAAGCGACCGTTGTGGCCCCTGTACCTGCGCCATGCACCAGCACTCTGGGCCCACCAGGGGGAATTACCAGCCCCCTCGGAGGGCGCTCTGAGCTGGTGCCGTGGTTAGGTCTGTGGGCAGTCTGGGGCTGCCTGGGAGTTTCCAGTGTTAGCAGACTTTGGATTAACCCATAATTGCCTCCTTTCTTCACTACCTCCGCTAACTTCTTCCACAGGGAAGCGTGTGTAGTTATTATCCTGAAACTTTCCTCCTGGTGGCTTACCTAATCCCTTTGTTATCGTATGCATCTTTTTGGCTGCCTCTCTTTCTTCATTTTGCTGTGCTATAGCAGCTGTGGGTAAACCTCTGGGCTTCTGACTCGAGGCTCCTACTGGTTTGCCATTTTCAGTCTCCTGGCTCTGGCGGGGACTCCTACCCTTCTCTTATTCAGAAATTATTTAAATTTCTAGATATATTTTTTGGGCCTGTCTATGGGTCCCAGAACCTATGGCTCTATCTCTGCTCAAATCACTGCATTCTGAGGCAGCATTTCTCTATCAGGTAATACAATACACTGTGTTCCAAATTATTATGCAAATAATATTTTCTCTTATTTTCAAAAATTACCTATATGAATGGCAGTCATTGTAATTTTCCAGTCATCAACTATTAGAGTATAATTGAAAGGTCTTTGAACAAACTGCCTATGATAACAGTATATTGTATACAAAAAAAACCCTCAAAATGCATGTTCTAAATTATTATGCACAGCAGAGTTTTCAACCTTTTCATTTTTATAACAAATAAAAAAATGGTCATTTGCGAAATTATAAGCATTAGTAGGTTATTACAAACTGAAATCAAACCGTTTTCAAGTCAAAACTTTATTCTAGGTGATGTTACATGTGCACATAGGACTCCTTGTACGAAATGAGCTTCTGAACTCTCTTGTCCATTGAATTTGTCAGGTTTTGGATGGTTTCTGCTTTGTTTGGCATGAGGACAGAATACCCTCCCAGAGCTGTTGCTTAGATGTGAATTGCCTCTCGCCATCAAAGACACTCCTTTTGATGATGCTTCAGAGGTTCTCAATGGGGTTGAGGTCAGGGGAGCATGGGGGCCACACCATAAGTTTGTCCCCTTTTTGCCCATAGCAGCCAGAGATGCAGATGTGTTATTTGCAGCATGAGACGGTGCATTATCATGCATGAAAATGATCTTGCTGCGGAATGCACGGTTCTTCTTCTTGAACCATGGCAGGAAGTGCTGTTTGAGAAACTCCACATACATTATGGAGTTCATCTTTAAACCTTCAGGGATCCTAAAGGGGCCGACAATCTTTCTCCCCATGATTCCAGCCCAAAACATTAATCGACCTCTTCCTGGTTGGCGCCGTAGGCGTGTTTGCATGGGGTGTCCATCAACCAGCCATCCTCCACTCCATCCATCTGGACCATCGAGTGTTGCACGCCACTCATCGGTGAACAAAACAGTTTTGAAGTCAGTCTTCATGAATTGTTTGGCTCACTGGAGCCGTTTCTGCTTGTGTGCAGTGGATAGAGGAGGTCGACAGGATGGCTTACGCACAGCTGCAAACCTCTGAAGGATCCTGCATCTTGTTGTTCGGGGGGACGTTGGAGGCACCAGCAGCTTCAAAAACTTGTCTGCTGCTATGACAAGGCATTTTTGCAGCTGCTCATTTAACATGCCGTAATTGCCTGTTGGAAAGAGTCCTCAATTTCCCCTTATCAGCATGCACACGTGCTGTGAATCAGCTACATACTTCTTGATTGTGCGATGATCACGATGAAGTGTCTTGGCAATGTTGAATGTAGTCATGCCTTGACCTAAACACTCCACAATTTGGTGCTTCTCAGCAGCCGTCACATCCTTTTTCTTGCCCATTTTGGCTGAAAATGTAGGCTGCTTAATAATGTGGGACAGCCTTAAGTAGTCTTGCCTTTAATTGGACACACCTGCCAAACTAATTAGCACAGGTGTCTGCAAATGCTTTCAGTGATATACAGAGCTGTGACACACATCACCATCAATGAGTTTAACTGACAAAAAAAATCTTACCTTATCACTCCTAAACACTTTTTGCATAATAATTTGGAACACAGTGTATGCACACAAGGAGTATGACACAGATGAAGACAAATCCAAGCAAAGTCAGTGCTTCCATTCAGTGCGTCCTTGTATTGTGCTCAGGGTAAAGTATCTTGACACCAGCTGTTTGTGGCTCCAGCTAGCAGTCTCCTTACAAGAACGTACAAAGGATAACCACGAGACTGGCACAGACACTACTCCGTCCTTAGTGATGACAGCAAAGCCTAGTGGCACCTCGCTCATTGTGGAGCTGAGTCTGCTTGACCTTTCAGTCACTCAGTCTCTCTACCCAACGCCAACACTGGGAGGGCAACAACGGGTTCTTATAACAGCTAGGATTGGACTACACACAAAAACAAACCCTTAATATGCATCTTACCCAAAAGGGGGACACAAACAGGAGAGACAAATGTTAGCTGTAAGAATCAAAGCTTCTTACCGGAGCTTGTGTAGTTCTGTCTATCCAGATTCCTTCCCAGGTATGGTAATGCCTCTAGTCCATTCCTTGTTCAAAAGCGCCATAGATTCTGTGATCGCAGCCGGACCAGTATACCATCATAGTGTGGTTCAAAATTGAAAAAAAAAAAATTTGAGCCTTAAACCCAAAACACAGAATCTATAGCAAATTCCCGGTTTACAACCACTTAAATAATTTTTTAATATGTTTGAAAAAAAAAACCCAAAAAACATTTTATATTTTTTGACATTTTTACTAAAAGAAACCCAATTTTCTTAGCCCTTTTTAACTAATATTAATTTGTACGGGGAAATAGCCCCAAGTGCCCGGGTTATAGTTAGGGGTTTTTTTTGGTTTTTTGTATTTAAATTTTTTTTTTTTTTTGGGGGGGGGGGGGGGGGCCAAGCATTGAAATTATTTTTTCGGGGGCATAAGTTCCCAGTTTTTAACCACATAATTCTTTTAACTTATTGTCTATATTTTGGTTTTTTTGGATTTTTTATATTGGGGGATTTAACCTCTTTTAAAACGTTTTTACTTTTTTATTCATATTTTAACATATATTTTTGAAATTTTTTGTTTGTTGTAAGCGGGGACACCCCTTGTTTCTCTGTGCCCAATTTAAAATTCCCTTGTTTTAAACTTTAAATTTAAAAAATTTGTTTTAAAATAAAAAAAAAGTTGGGTACTGGATTTAAACCCAAAATTTTTGTATACGGGTTTAAAATCATCACTAATAGGGGTTATTAGGGTTAGAAATGGGTTTTTTCCCCGGGCATGTGGGGTTTGTCCCCCGCATTCTCATCCCCCGGGACTTGTACCCCTTCAGTTCAGAAATGAGATAAGGGGTTTTCGGTAAAATAACATGAAAACTCGGAAAAACCAAGAAGACACCCACAAATAATATTTTTAAAGTTCCCTACTTTCTATCCCCCTTTATAACCAGGTTAAAAAAAGGAGAAAATTTGTTACACTTTTAAACCCACCTTTCCAGTCTGGGCCCTCTTGAAATTTTTTTGGTTAATAATAAAAAAGGGAAATTCCTGAAACCCAAATCCCCCCAAATTCCCCAATGACCGGAAAGGGCCCCTGTGAGGGATCCCCGGGTGAGGTGTAAACACTAAATTTGTCGGGTTGAAAATTCCAAAACCCTTTTTACATCCCTCTGCCCCAACCCCCTTTGCCCTGTGTCTCCTTCATTCTCGGGTTTAAAATTTTCCAAAAAAAACACCCTTTGGGTACCCAAATTATTATTCCATGGAGCACTGCTGCTTGTGATGGTCTACAGTGGTAAACGGGCCCCTTACATACGGGTTTCCCCCCCCGCTGTGGCCCGGTGATGGCGGGAGGTTTCATGGAGGATACAGTGCTCTGTTTAACTGAGCCCTGGGGTAAAATTCCTTTTCCCAAACTATTCAACTCATGCCCAAACCATAATAATAAAAAAAATCTTTATTTTTAAAAGCGGCCCAAAATATTCCCCAGCACTTTACAAATTTAAGGGTAAAAAATTTTCAAATCAATTTCAAAAATTTAAAAATAACCCTTTCAAATGAGGCACAAGGTGTGGGGCCCTTTCTCGTGAGAGCTTACAAACTAAAAAGGGTGTATGGGTGAAACATTCGGTAAAAAGTGCCAAGTTTAAATTTGGGCCCGGGCCTTTTTTCTAAATTTGGGGGGTTTACATGAAAAATTTGGGTGAACCGCCACCCAGACTGTACATTATATACCCGATAATGCCCCGTGGGGTGCCCCAAATGCAGGGATGACAGATTTTGTTTTGGGGTACAGTTAGGGGTTTTGGGGGCCCCGGGCCGAGAAGATGTTTTTTTTTCAGGGCCCCCCCTTAAAAAACTGTGAAAGGGGTTTTGAATGTGGCCCGATCGCCCCCGGGAGATATTCCAGAGAATTGGTGGGCCCCACGTGTTTTAAATTTTTGTAGGGGGGGGCATGGGGGGTTTTGGTGATTGAGGAATGAAATCGGATAACAATTTAGCAGGGGCGGAGAGCACCGGGGTAGGGGGTAGAAAAGGAAATAGGGAGGAAATGTAGGGGGAAACAAAGCTGTGGGAAACTTTATGGGGGGAAATTTTAGTTTTAAAATGTACCCTTTACTGGTTTGGGGAACCCGTGCAGTGACCCGACACAGGTAGAGGGGATCAGTTTAAGCGGGGTGGAGAGAAAAACAAGCCTTTGGGTGCTGCATTTTGGACAAATTGGAGAGGGGGGGAGTTTTTCAGAGAGGGAGACCGATAAGCAAAAGGGGTTGCAGTATTCAAGACGGAAAAAAAAAAGAGCAAAATAATGAAGGTTTGGGGTCGTTTTCCACAGTGAGAAATGGAGGATTTTTGGGGATATTCTTGGGTGCCCGGGGCAAAGGGGCCCGGGAAAGGGAAAAAGGGAATTTTGGGGGGAAAAATCAAAACAAATTTAAATTTAAAAAACCCTAGACAGCGGGCCCGCAAACCAAAGGGGAAAGGTTGGGAAAAACATACAGAAACCCAAAAAAGCAAGGGGGGGGGGGGGTTGGTTAGTAGATGGCGGCAAAAGTTCTTTTTAGTGAGGTTTAGTTTCAGATGGGGGGAGAGGACATGATGTCAGAGACAGCGGACCCGAAAGTCATTTTTTTTTGGAAACAAGGCGGAGTGATGTCACGGGGGAAAGGGGGGTATAATTGGGTGTCCCCCGCATAGGATGGTACTGGAAGCCAAAAACTACTGATGGGTTTTTTCCAATGGGGGCTGTTTTAAAAAGAAAAGAGGGGGGGTGACCTAGAAAAATGATCCCTGGGAACCCCAAAAAAAGAGGAAGAGGAAAAATGGAGGGTCGAACCAGAAAAACCCAGACACCCAAGGAGCGGGCAGAGAGGGGAGGAAAAGGGGAAAACCCAAACCGGGGAGCAGTGTTTCCCGGGGCCAATGGTGCTGGGGCATGCTGAGGAGAAGTTTTGGGGATCCACATGTTTAAATGTGCAGAGAGATCCCAAGGGGAACAAAATGATAGTTTCCCTGAGATTTTTTCTTTTTAGGAGGTCAAATTTTTGACTTTAAAATAAAGGGAGTTTCCGTGGAGTTAAAAGGGGTGCGGGGGAAAACCCTTTCAGAGGTCAAGGGAAAAGAGTTAACAGAGAGGGTAGCGGATTAGGCGAGAGTAAACCAACGTTAGGGGGTTTAGAGATGAAGGGGAGGGTTTGAGAAAAATCGGGAGTTATCAACACAGGATGGGTCCAGAGAGGGGTTTTTTTTTTAAAGGATTATGGGCGTGTTTGAAGGAAGATGGAAAGTCCCGTTAAAAGAGAGGTTAAGATAGCCCGTAAAAGGGGGAGAGGACCGCTGGGGGAAATAGACCCGGAAAAGGGTGGGATGGAATGGGGGCAGTAGAAAACAGGGGGTGGGACCAGCAGACAGGGGAAGCCCCGGACACTTCTTTTCCCCGTCCCTCGGGGCAAGGCTGCGAGTAGATTAAGGGCCCGGGGGGGAGGGACAGGATTGGGGATTATTTTGGGGGTTGTGATGTGATGTTTTTTTCCGGAAAATTTTTAATTTTGTCTTTTAAGAGTTTGGCCGGTCTTCAGCACAGAGGTCAGTAAACCGGAGGCCCGAGCTTTAGGCCTTTTGGAAGGAAAAGGGGAAAGGGGTCAAAAAGGGGGTTTTTGGGGTTTTGGGGTTTTGTAGTGTGGAGATGAGGGAGGTGAAATTTTTTTTGTTTGGCGCAGTGAAGGGCAGTGTGGGTAATTTCCCGAGCATTAAAATTTTTAGTGGAAAAAGTCTGCAGGTAGCTTTGACTTTCTCCACAGCCGCTCAGCCACCGGGAACATCGCGGGAGAAAACGGTCTGAGGTGTTCCCAAGGCGGGGGCGTTGACTCTGGGGGTGCGGTGTGTGATGGTGCCAACATGTCCAGGGTGGTTGTGAGAGTTTTTTTTGTAACGTTTGACAGCCGGGGTCTGGCAGGAGAGGGAGGGGGGGGGGCTTGATGACTGGGGGGGTTGTGAGTTCCTGAATATTAATGGACGGATATTTCTGTATGGAGTGGGCGGGTTTTTGCCCGAGAAGGCTGAGAATTAGTGATAATAAAGGAGAAAAGTTTGGGCCCATTCAAGAGAGAAACAAAATCTGCACTGAAATATTCTCACTTTTCCCCCTTATTATCTGCAGTAATTGTATTTTTTAATGGGTTTCTGGGTTTTTATGTTGTTAACCCTTTTTTCCCATTCAGATCTCTACTTTATAGGTCCTTCTACTAAATCATCTTTATGGAAAATTTTTTTCCTGTTTGAATTGACAAAAATTTAAGGGACAGAAAAAAAGGGCAAAAGTTTTTTTAATCTCCCCTAGAGATAATCTCCCATTTACTGGGAGAAAAAAGGTTTTGATGTGTAAATTACACATTCTTTTATGGTTATAAACAGATGTTCGACGGAGAGGGGGGGGGCTCTGGAATTTTTTGTATGATAATTTTAAGTTTTTCTTTAAAACGGAAAAAATAATGAAAAAAGGGCTTTTGTGGTACTGTTTTAGAGGCCCAAAATGGGCCCCCCCCTCCTATTGGTACAGAAGAAATTAATGACACAAGATTCTAGAACTCGCCCAAAAGATCATGAAGTGCTGGAGAGGTGAGGGGTGCTGGGTGGGAAACTGGGACATTATACAGTAAACCACTGGAGGGGTCTGGGTAATGACTGTATCATTGTGTGTGTCAGTTTCCTATAAGGGTGTAGGCGTCGCTGTCTATTCTCTATGGAGGAGTGGGTGTTATTTAGAAGAACACAAGTTTCTGGACAAGGACTATTAAGATAGAGGATCTGCTGCCGCTCAACATCTCAGGTGATTCCTCTACTTCCTGCATTCTTAACTGTTCACTCAAATCATTAATTAGTTATGGGTTTTGTAGAGCAATGTGGAGTTGGGCTTTTAGCTTCATCTAAGAAATCATGGTTTATACTGCACCAATAAATGGGGGCAAAGAGGAAAACTGTAAGAAGTGGGATAGTCTGACTCCACCACTTGGTATCAAAAATAATTCAGGGTAAAAATAAAGGCTTTGATCCAATGGATTTTAAGGGCCAGTGACATTCTTTGAACCTTAAGCAATTGCTCACACGATTTTGTAGTGTATTAAGCTTACAAAATACCAGGTGTCATTGTAAATTGTAGAGTAACCGCGAGGGAGGAGTGCACATTCAGTGAGGTTCTAACTGCCCCAGGGAAGCTGTCGGCTTATGCCCTGACATCTGCGATTCCTACCCTGGGATACTTATCATTGTTTCTGTCATGGTTAATGAACTCTTCAGGCCTTAGTGATTAAACTTCCCATGTGGAACACTGCATTCATAGTGTCCGTGAAAAAGATCCATAAATTTAAATTCTTGTTTTGTTTTCAATAGCAAAAAATATCACTAAAGTTTTGTCATTTTTTTCACTTTTCTCTTTCTGCAGTTTATATATAGGTGATGTAAAGTTTTAGCTCCGTTGGAGCAGGACTAAGAGTTACAGTTCAGGCTTTCAGTGCTTTGCTTTTTATTATTTGGATTTTTTTGTTTTGTATTATTTCTCATTATTTTGCACCCTGTCCTGATACTTGCGGACATTTTTGCAGATTTTTTGCTGGTAGCTTATCAGTTTGCATGTTATCATTTCATCATGTCCTCCCATCTGGTCCTCCAAACTCTCTTCTTGACTCAACTGCAACCTGGTTTCCGATCTCATCATCTACAGTAACTGCCCAACCAAAGTCAAATCTGCTTAAAGCCTCACGCCACTTCTCTGTGCTTTCATCTTAGGACTTGATCCTCTGCCTTAAACACTTCCCTCCGCTACAAATCCTCTTGTCCCTCGGCATCACAGACTTGGCACTTTCCTGGATCTCTATATCTCTTTGATCGGACATTCAGGGCGCACTTGTATGATTTATGGGCTTTGATGACAATTTTAAAGTGCATAAAAATAGTGTAGAATGTGCCTGATTTATCCGGTCTACTGCAAGTCATAAATCAGGCGCATTCTAGCACAGAAACGACAATTCTGGCTCAGGTAAACCACTTTGAAAGTGGTTTACCTGTTCCAGCAGTAATGCGCCTAGAGTTGCCGCTCTTAAGCTATAAATTTATAGCGTCATACGGTTCTGGTGTGCTCCGCCTCCCACGCACTAGATATTGGCATGTATCTAAACACCACACACTAGGGAATATACAAGAGAAGGGTAGAGTGACTCTCGACTTAACTTATTTACCAAAGGCAAACTTAAACCAAATCGTTCTCTTGTTAGTCTACTACTTTGTCATTTGTGGGTTAGGAGCAGGTACCTTGTTGTTGGAGTCGGCAGCATTTTGGGAACAGTGTTGATTTGTAAGATCGATTAAAACTATAGTGAACGGGGCTGCGCTAGATGTCGCCCTCAGTGTCTCTAAGTCTCGCACGACCTCCGCCTCTCGCCCTCTCTCTGTTGGTGTCCCCCGGGGGTCAGTCCTAGGTCCCCTACCCTTCTCTATCTACACTCTTGGTCTGGGTCAGCTAATAGCATCACATGGCTTTCAATACCTCCTGTATGCTGACGATGCCCAACTTTACATCTCAGGCCCAGACATTAACTCTCTGCTTTCCCAGATTCCAGACTGTCTATCGTCCATATCCTCCTTCTTCTCCTCCCGTCTCCTAAAACTTAATGTAGAGAAAACTAAATTCATCAACTTTCCACCATCCCACTCTATCCCTCCACCTGATCTCTCTATCATAGTCAACAGCTCTACACTCTCACCGGTCCAGCAAGTCCACTGCCTTGTTATATCCCTTGACGTCGCTTTGTCCTTCAAACCATACATCCAAATCCTTACCTCTGCCTGCCACTTCCACCTGAAAAATATCTCTCGAATTCGTTAACCCTGATACTACAAAAAATGCTGGTCTATGGCCTTGTCATTTCCCGCCTAGACTACTACAACATCCTTCTCTGCGGCCTTCCGGCTAACACTCTTGCTCCCCTTAAAACCATCCTCCCCTGGATACTCCCTGGGTAACTGTGTGTCAGAGTTGGGGGTGAATTTGTCCTCTATCTATTTCTCTCCCTTGGGCTTTGGGGGACGGGGGCCGTGTGACGATCTCGCAGCATTGTATTAGCACAGGATTTGTTTTCACCTTTTATCCCAGACCTTTCTTGATTACATAGGTGTATGTGATTATGTCTCTTATACATAACTGCGTATGGGTACCATTGTTCTGTGTTGTTTGTTTTTTTTTTTTTTTTTGTTTGGGGGGGGGAGGTTACTTTTTTTATTATTTTTGTTTTCTTTATTTAGTGAAGATGGAGACGTCTTTTGCTTCATCCTTATTGTTATGATGCCAAAGCATGTCATTAGTGCTATTTTGTACTTTCATTGCTTAGTACTTTTCTTATTTGTACTAATGATGTCTTATATTATTTCTTTGTGTATCAAGTAGTATCTCATCTAATGGACAGTTATTATATGTTTTTGTTATTGTAAAATTTAATAAAAATTATGTTTAAAAAAAAAAAAAAAAACATCCTCAATTCTGCTGCCTTATCCACCTTTCTTCTCGATACTCCCCTGCCTCTCCCCTCTGCCAATCCCTTCATAATCTACCCATTGCCCAGTGAATTATTTTCAAGTTACTAACCATGACCTACAACGCTCTCCATAACCTCTCCCCTCTATACCTCCCTGCCTTAATCTCCCAGAGATCTTCCCTCACTCAACCTTCTTCTCTGCTGTCCTCTTGTCAGCTCCTCACACAACCAGGGCCGTTCCTAGGGGCGGGCGAGGCGGGTGATCGCCCGGGGTGCCGAGGCTCTGCTCACCCGAGGGGGCGCCGCCTGCCTCACCTGCCCGGAGGATCGCCCCTAACTCTGCGCGGCTGTTTTATAACAGACGCGCAGAGCCAGCAGCTGCTGGCGCAGGGAGGAGATGGACCCCTGTGACGCTCAATCTCCTCGTCTGGCAGCTCTGCCGCCGAGGAGATGCCTGGGTGCTGCGTGCAGTGTAAGCGCTGATAAAGTCACGCTGCTTACCGCTCAGCAGCTCCGGAGGGGGATGGGGGAAACCCGAGGTGAGTACTTTTTTGTTATTTTATTATTACTTACGGGGGGGGCATCTACTGGCTACGGGGGGCATCTACTGGCTACAGGGGGCATCACTAGCTACAGGGGGCATTACTGGCTACGGGGGATCTACTGGCTACAGGGGCATCTGCTGGCTACGGGGATCACTGGCTACAAGGGAGGCATCACTTGCTAAAAGGGGGGCATCACTGGCTACAGAGGGCATCACTGGCTACGGGGGGGGATCACTGGCTACAGGGGGGGGAATCACTGGCTACGGGGGACATCTAGGGCTACGGGGGCATCTACTGGCTACAAGGGCATCACTGGCTAAAAGGGGGCATCAAATGGCTACAAGGGGGCATCTCTGGCTCAGGGAGCATCTACTGGCTACAAGGGGGCATCTACTGGCTACAAGGGGGGGCATATACTGTCTACAGGGGCATCACTGGCTACAAGTGAGGCCTCACTGGCTACAGGGGGGGCATCTACTGGCTACAGGGGGGCATCTCTGGCTACAAGGGGGGCATCACTGGCTACGGGGGGCATCACTGGCTCCAAGGGGGGGGGGCATCACTGGCTACAAGGGGGGCATCACTGGCTAAAAGGGGGAAATCACCTGGCTACGAGGCTTTCATTGGCTACAGGGGGGCATCAACGGGCTACAGGGGGCTACTACCTGGCTTTTAGGGGGCTACTTTTGTGGTACAGGGGGCATATTACATGGCTACCATATGAGGTGCTATAGATGGGGAGTTTGTATAGAGATATGAATTTGTAGTGAAGTGCTGATAAATTGAGGAATCTAAGATGTTTGTTTTGTAAATTTTACAGTGAAGAGTCGGGAGTAGTCGTCATGGCGTCTGGGACAGATGGAAAAGAAGAAGAAGAGAAAGAGAACACCTCTTCAGAGACTTCACCTGTGAGTCACTAGATACAACTTTCTGTAATCATTTATATGTCTACAGAGTCTGTGTTCAGCGGGTATCCATCATTGTATGGTCACTGTACCCCTCTGCCAATCCCTTCATAATCTACCCATTGCCCAGTGAATTATTTTCAAGTTACTAACCATGACCTACAATGCTCTCCATAACCTCTCCCCTATATACCTCTCTGCCTTAATCTCCCAGATATCTTCCCTCACTCAACCTTCTTCTCTGCTGTCCTCTTGTCAGCTCCTCACACAACCAGGGCCGTTCCTAGGGGCAGGCGAGGCGGGTGATCGCCCGGGGCGCCGAGGCTCTGCTCACCCGAGGGGGCGCCGCCTGCCTCACCTGCCCGGAGGATCGCCCCTGACTCTGTGCGGCTGTTTTATAACAGACGCGCAGAGCCAGCAGCTGCTGGTGCAGGGAGGAGACGGGACGGCCCCTGTGACACTCGATCTCCTCGTCTGGCAGCTCTGCCGCCGAGGAGATGCCTGGGTGCTGCGTGCAGTGTAAGCAGCGTGATGACGTCACGCTGCTTACACCGCTCAGCAGCTTCGGAGCGGGACGCGCGGACCGAGTGAGTACTTTTTTTATTTTTTTTTATTCTTTCAGGGGGGCATCTTGCTACAGGGGCATCACTGCTAAGGGGGCATTACTGGTACAGGGGCATCACTGTACGGGGGCTCTCTGGCTACAGGGGCATCACTGGGTACAGGGGCATTACGGCTCAGGGGCATTACTGGCCAAGGGGCACTACTGCTAGGGGCATCTCGTACAGGGGGCATCATGCTACAGGGGATCTGGTACAGGAGCCTCATGGCAAGGGGCATACGCACGGGGGCATTACTGGTCAGGGAGCCTCACTGGCTACGGGGGCATCTACTGGCACAGGGGCATCACTGGCTTACAGTGGGGCCATCACTGGCTACAGGGGCATCACGGCTACAGGGGCCATCACTGCTACAGGGGCATCACTGGCTAAGGGGGGGCATCACTGCTACACGGGGGCATCACTGGCTACACGGGGCATCACTGGCTACAGGGGGCATCACTGGCTACAAGGGGGTATCACTGGCTACAGGTGGCATCACTGGCTACAAGGGGGGCATCACTGGCTACAAGGGGCATCTACTGGCTACAGGGGGGCATCACTGGCTACGGGGGCATCACTGGCTACAGAGGGGCATCACTGGCTACACGGGGGAATCACTGGCTACACGAGGGGGAATCACTGGCTACAAGGGGGGCATCACTGGCTACAAGGGGGCATCACTGGCTACAGGTGGCATCTACTGGCTACAAGGGGGCATCTACTGGCTACAAGGGGGCATCACTGGCTACAAGGGGGCCTCACTGGCTACAAGGGGCATCACTGGCTACAAGGGGGGGCATCACTGGCTACAAGGGGGGCATCACTGGCTACAAGGGGGGCATCACTGGCTACAAGGGGGCATCACTGGCTACAGGGGCATCACCTGGTTACAGGGGGGCATCATTGGCTACAGGGGGGCATCTACTGGCTACAGGGGGCTACTACCTGGCTATAGGGGGCTACTATGTGGCTACAGGGGGCATATTACATGGCTACCATATGAGATGCTGTAGATGGGGAGTTTGTATAGAGATTTGAATTTGTAGTGAAGTGCTGATAAATTGAGGAATCTAAGATGTTTGTTTTGTAAATTTTACAGTGAAGAGTCGGGAGTAGTTGTCATGGCGTCTGGGACAGATGGAAAAGAAGAAGAAGAGAAAGAGAACACCTCTTCAGTGACGTCACCTGTGAGTCACTAGATACTTTACTGTAATCATTTATATGTCTACAGAGTCTGTGTTCAGCGGGTATCCATCATTGTATGGTCACTGTACGCCGGTAATATTGGTTGTAGTATAATGGTTTGCATTCAGTAATGGTCAGTTTGTATTATTCGGTCACTATATGGTGGTGATATGTGGTCATGGTGTGGTGTTATTATTCGGTCACTAGGTGCTGGTGATCTGTGGTCTTAGTGGTCTTGAGATTCTGGTTGGTGTAGCAGTGTTATTTGCTAACTGTATGACTATTATTTAGTAGTTTTATATGTAGCAGATTGTGGTAAAGCTTTTTGTATATTTTGGCTTTGGTTTATGGTGATGTAATGTGGCGCCATATGTTATTGGGGGTCGAAATTTCTTCACCTCGCCCTGAGTGAAATTTAGCCTAGGAACTGCCCTGCACACAACCATCTCCAAAATTTCTCTCATGCTTCACCCACACTCTGGAACTAACTACCGAAACGCATCAGACTCTGCTCCACGCTCACCAGCTTCAAAAGCAACCTGAAAACCCATATGTTCAGGAGTCAATAACCTACCCTAACCCCTCTGACACTACACCTACCACAACCCTGTCTGCCCTCAACTTCTGTCTCTTTCCTCCTTCCTTGTAGATTGTAAGCCCTCATGGGCAGGGTCCTCTCTCCCTCTGCACCAGTTGTTAGTCATCTATTGTCACCATTGTACTTGTTTGACGTATGTTATGTATGTAACCCCCTTGAATGTACAGCGCCCTGGAACCTATGGCGCTCTAAAATATATAATAATAATAATAATGTTACCACTTAAAGGGGGAATACAGTCTCCAGTACTGACTGTGTAGTTGATCTGAATCTGTTAAGACCCAGAAGCTTCTACAGTTGGCCAGTCCTGGCGATCAAGCGACTGCTGGGCATGGGAACGACTGATCTTTTGGGATGTATGTCTGGAATATATATTTTTTATAGCTTGAGCTCGGTGCTGGGGACAGGCACTAACAGCTTGTGGAGGATCCTGCAACAAGTTATTTAGCAGGCACCTTTTTTAGATCCTCCAGCACCCCATATAGATGATGATAGCCACTACTGCTATTAAGGCTATGTTCACACATGCAGTTTTTGATCTGTGTTTTTATGTAGATTTAGCTAAAGTCAGGGGCAGATTATAAAGGATGAAAAAGTATCAAGTGCTTTTTTTGTACCCGCTCCCAGTTTTGTGTTCAAAATTAAATAAAAAAGTGCATCGGATAATCCAACCGTACACTGGTACCAAAGCCACGACTGCTTCATATATGACCATCCTGCTCCTCTGTACTGCTGAGCATGTAGCGGTCAGGGATTGAGTCAAGACACCACCTATTATTAGTGACTCACAGATCCCATTATAATACTCCATTGGGCACTTACTGGATACAGTGGTGATGGGCACGAGGACACATGACTCTGGGAAGATGCTGACCTCAAAGCAGAAGTGGCATAGCATCACAATCTATGGGTCCTTGCTCAGAGGCCTACTGTTAAAATGTAATCTGTTGTGCCACCACTGGCATTGCTTGGCAATTTCTATGGGCTTTTCTTACATAGAAATGTTATGAAATATCAATATAACTTTTAAGGTAATATTTATCAAAAGTAATAAAATCTGTTTTATTCTTGGCAGGTGACTGTACCAGCAGCTCAGACGAACATATGATATTGTCAGATTTTAAAGCAGATGATAGTGGTATCACACAAGATGCATATGAAGAGCATACTTTTTATCCAGACATAGCCTCAACCCTTCCCTCCAATGATCTGGCATCTGATTATTGTAAGCAGGTCCTCTATTCTAATTCACCACAGTCTGTTGAGCAAAATAAAAGTCACAGAAGGGGTGTAGAACATCAATGTCACACAGGAGAGAAGCCATTTCCCTGTGCAGAATGTGGCAAATGTTTTGCTGTGAAATCAACTCTTAATAAACATGAAAGAATTCACACAGGAGAGAAGCCATTTTTTTGTTCAGAATGTGGCAAATGTTTTACTCATAAATCAAATTTTGTTCAACACCAAAAAATTCACACAGGAGAGAGGCCGTTTTCATGCTCAGAATGTGGCAAATGTTTTACTGTGAAATCATGTCTTGTTCAACATGAAAGAACTCACACAGGCGAGAAGCCATACTTCTGTTCTGAATGCGGCCAATGTTTTAATTTGAAATCAAATCTTGTTAAACATAAAAGAAGTCACACTGGAGAGAAGCCATTTTCGTGTTCAGAATGTGGCAAATGGTTCACTCAGAAATCAAGTCTTGTTCTACACGGAAGAACTCACAAGGGAGAGACGCCGTTTTCATGCTTACACTGTGGCAAATGTTTTACTGTGAAATCATATCTTGTGAAACATGAAAGAACTCACAAAGGAGAGAAGCCATTTTCATGTTCAGAATGTGGCAAATGGTTCACTCAGAAATCAAGTCTTGTTCAACATGGAAGAACTCACAAGGGAGAGAAGCCGTTTTCATGTTCAGAATGTGGCAAATGTTTTACTGTGAAATCACATCTTGTTCAACATGAAAGAACTCACACAGGAGAGAAGCCATTTTCATGTTCAGGTTGTGGCAAATGTTTTACTCAGAAATCGCATCTTCTTCAACATGAAAAAACTCACACAGGAGAGAAATTATTTTTGTAAAAAAAAAAATATAGGCCATGATTGTAACAATCCTATTATATAATCTGATGTTACTGTAACTGCATGGCAAACATGATAAAAAATATGAAAAATGATGCAGATTTTTTTTTTCTTTTTACAATCTTATTGCCCAAAAAAATAAAACCCAATCAAGTCACATATATCCTAAAATGGTGCCTAGGAAAATTTCAGCTTATCCTGCCTGAAACAAGACTATGGATTTATATGTATATTTTTGCAGATGACACCAAGTTATGTAGTGTAGTGCAATCTATGGAAGATGTTCATAAAGTGTAAGCAGACCTGGACACACTAAGGGCGACATGTATGAACGGGCTTTCCGCCCGATTTCAGGCGTATCCTGCGCCTCACCAGCCCGAATCCCCTGTCGGACGCAGGGATGCGGTGTTAGGCGCAGCGTTCGCCACTTTCAGCCGCGCCCCGCATGAAGGGGCGGGCAATGGGCGCGGTGTGGGCGCGCTGTAAGCGTTCCAGGGCGGGACGCGCCGCACTCGAAAACTCTGATGCATGTACGATGGCGAGTCGGCAAAGCGAGGCGCAATGCAGCGCTCGGCAGCTCCGACAGGCAGACCTGGTTTGTTTTGGTCTAAATGCTCCGGCGGAGGCGAAGTGCAGTGAGAACGGAACATGCGAGGAAGCATAGAAGATCGCTACACAAATCTCGGTGCTCCGCTCCGTGCGGCATGGAGTATGATTCCGAAAAAATCACCTTTATAAAGGCAGAAAACATTCTCAGAAAAAGAGCTCAACCTCAAAAATAAAAAATACATTAAAAAAAACACTTTCCACAAATCTAGAACGGCGCAATATCCAGAATTAGGATATTGGAAATTGCCGGGAAATACCGTAATTCAAATTCTGAAACCTATTCTTATTGGTCGGCATAAACCGGCCAATCAGAATAGGAGCGACAGTGAACCCATTATAGCCTATGGAGTAGTATTGACCAATCAGAATCAAAGGCGGGACAGTTCAAAATACAGTAAAAAGGCGGAAAAGAGCTGATTGACTGAGCTAGCGGGGGCTTGGCTATCTCGGCCAATCAGAATAGGAGCAACAAAGACCCATTATATCCTATGGAGAAGTTTGGACCAATCAGAATCAAAGGCGGGACAGTTCAGAATACAGTAAAAATGCAGAAAAGAGCTGATTGGTTAAACTAGCGGGGACTTGGCTATCCCAGCCAATCAGAACGCGAGCTACTTGTCCCATTGTAGTCTATGGAGAGAACGGTGCAATGCAATCTCGGCTCTCAGCGCCGTGCGGCATGGAGTAGGAATAAAAAAATCATTTTTATTAGTTGTACAATATTCTCAGAAAAAGAGCTGAAACCTTCTATAAATATAAATCAATTAAATCCAGAACAACGCATTTGTCGCCGAGACCGGCGCTACATAAGGAATTGCAATAGAGAGAATTGCCGGGAAATACAGTAATTTAAATTGTGTAAGCTATTCTCATTGGTCGGCAGAAGCCAGCCAATCAGAATAGGAGCGACAAAGACCCATTATATCCTATGGAGAAGTTTTGACCAATCAGAATAGGAGCGACAGTGGCCCATTCTAAGCTATGGAGAAATATTGACCAATCATATTCAAAGGCTGGACAGTTCAAAATACAGTAAAAAAGCAGAAACTAGCTGATTGGTTGAAGCCGCGGGGGCTCGTCCAGCTTAGCCAATCAGAGCGTGAGCTACTTTCTCATAGAGTTCTATGGGGAAAAGAAATTCCGAGCGAGCTCTGTGATTGGCTAAGTTAAAAGAGGCGCCGTTATTTGGACCAATGGGAAAGCGAGCGACGCTCCTATGGGTTTTCTAATGCAATCTGAAATAAAACTGTACATGGCCGAAATCAAATGATAATACTGCCGAAGTTGTACCGATGTGTATATAAAAGGAATAATAAAATTGGGGTAAAGAAAAAAAAATAATTCAATAAAATCATGATTTTATTGATTTAATGGGAGAAGTAGCTCGCGCTCTGATTGGCTGGGATAGCCAAGCCCCCACTAGCTCAGCCAATCAGCTCTTATCTGTTTTTTTACTGTATTTTGAACTGTCCCGCCTTTGATTCTGATTGGTCCAAACTTCTCCATAGGATATAATGGGTCTTTTTTTTTTTTTTTTTTTTTAAACAATGATTTTTATTGAGAAGAAAAGATATCATCCTTTACAAACAATCACATCGCAATATATAGATAATACTTCAATATGTAACATTTAAATGCTCTGTTAACACTTAAACTTCTCCATTTAATTATAATAACATCCATAAAAGATAAACCGAGCCAAACTTAAATAATCCCTATAAAGCCCCTCCCCTACCACCCACCAGCAACCCTGGAAATGGAAAAACCTATCACCAAAAATTTTTATGAAACCACCCTTTCCTCATCAAGGAATAATCAAATGATAAGATCACCTACCTAGTGTGGGAATTCCTCTCTTGTAACCTTTCTTCCCTATCTTAGACAACCTATACGTTCCCTGGTCATGTATCATCTCCTACCTCTAGTCTGCCCAAGGAACCAGCCAATTTTTCTCTGAGGTAGTAATCAGAAGTGCGAAAGTGATCCATCAGCGCCCCTACCTCTTCATCTGAAAAAGTTCTAACTATAAAACTCTTCCCCTATTTAAAGAACTTCTCAGATAAAGAGATCTTATTGTTTCCACCTCAATCCTATCTATGGTTAGCAATCTCTTGATCAATAGGATAGCTTCATCCTTTGTCGGGACACTCTCCTCCAACCAATGTCTTAGGATACACTTCTTAGCCACCAGTAATAACGTGTGCACCCCCTTGTGATTTAATAAGGCAGGAGTCTCTCCTGTCCTGTTGTCGATTGCCAGGATATAATGGAAAATCGTGCTTATAGGATCACTCCGCACCTCCACATTCTACACCTCTCTAATCAGCAACAGAATTTCATCCCAATATTTCTTTAGCTTCGGGCAATGCCAGATACCATGTAACAGGTCTGCCCTCTGTAGCTTACATTTGGGACATTCCCTGAATAGTGCGCAGGGGCATTTCTTAACGGAAGATTAAACGCGTAAGTGGCTTTGTGAGCCAAGCGGAAGAACATTTCCCTCCAGTTTTCGTTAATAATGGGTCTTTGTCGCTCCTATTCTGATTGGTTAATACTCCTTCATAGGTTAGAATGGGCCACTGTCGCTGCTATTTCTGTTTGGGTCAAAACTTCTCCATAGGATATAATGGGTCTTGTCGCTCCTATTCTGATTGGTCAATACTCTTCATAGGTTAGAATGGGCCACTGCCCGCTGCTTTCTGATTGGTCCAAAACTTCTCCATAGGAAATAATGGGTCTTTGTCGCTCCTATTCTGATTGGTCAATACTCCTTCATAGGTTAGAATGGGCCACTGTCGCTCCTTTTCTGATTGGTCAAAACTTTTTCCATAGGATATAATGGGTCCTGTCGCTCCTATTCTGTTTGGGCTGGCTTCTGCCGACCAATGAGAATAGCTTAAACAATTTGAAATTACTGTGTTTCCCGGCAATTCTCTCTATTGAAATTTTCCCTATGTAGCGCCGGTCTCGGCGACACACGCGTTGTTCGGGATTTAATTGATTTATGTTTATAGAAGGTTTCAGCGCTTTTTTCTGAGAATATTTTACACCTAATAAAAATGTTTTTTTTATTCCTCATCCATGCCGCACGGCGCTGAGAGCCGAGATTTCAGTGCGCCGATCTCTCCATAGACTACAATGGGACAAGTAGCTCGCGGTTCTGATTGGCCGAGATAGCCAAGTCCCCGCTAGCTCAACCAATCAGCTCTATTCTGCATTTTTACTGTATTTTGAACTGTCCCGCCGTGGATTCTGATTGGTCAATCCTTCCCCATAGGTTTTAATGGTTCACTGTCGCTCCTATTCTGATTGGTCAATAGTTCTCCATAAGATATAATGGGTCTCTGTCGCTCCTATTCTGATTGGTCAATAGTTCTCCATAGGGTATAATGGGTCTTTGTCGCTCCTATTCTGATTGGCCGAGATAGCCAAGCCCCCGCTAGCTCAGCCAATCAGCTCTTGTGTGCATTTTTACTGTATTTTGAACTGTCCCGCCTTTGATTCTGATTGGTTCCCAAAAGTTCTCCATAGGTTTTAATGGTTCACGGTCGCTCCTATTCTGATTGGCCGGTTTCTGCCGACCAATGAGAATAGCTTTCAGAATTTGAATTATGGTATTTCCCGGCAATTTCCAATATCCTAATTCTTGAATTAGGATATTTGGAAAGTGAGTTTGTTTTATGTATTTTTTATTTGTGAGTTTTGAGCTCTTTTCTGAGAATGTTGAACTCCTTTTTAAAGGCGACTTTGATTCATTTCTCCGCACCGACATCTGGAATGATTTCTCGCTGTTTTCCAGCCTGTCTCGCATCGGAACAGATTTTCGGCGCAGCCCCGCACGGCGCCTAAGACCCGCACTGCACCCCCACACACTGGCGAGGCGCGGCGGACTTTTCCCCGCATGTATGAGTGCGCTACCTCCGGCGGCGAATCCTAGGCGCAGCGCCGCACTGCGCCAAAGTCCCGCACTGCGCTTTACACACTGGCGAGGCGCGGCGGACTTTACATAGTATGTATGAGCGCGCTCCGGCCCCGACATAAATCAGGCGCAGATTTCGCTGGAAAACTGGCGGAAAAGCACGCCCCGACCCGGCGAGCTTCATACATGTCGCCCTAAGTGTTTGGGCATCCACTTGGCAAATGTTTTTGAATGTGGATAAATGTAAGGTTTTGCATCTGGGTTGGAATAACCTGCAGGCGTCATATGTCCTAGGGGGAAAAACTGGGAGAATTGCTCTACTGCCAGCAGGTTATTAGGTTGTATTAACAGAGGCATGGACTCACGAGACAAGGATGTAATTTTATGCTGTTCAGTTCTGGGCTCCAGTTTATAGAAAAGATGTAATGGATCTAGAGAGAGTGCAAAGATGAGCAACCAAACTAATAAGGGGAATGAGCATCTTAGTTATGAGGAGAGGTTAGAGGAATTGAAATTATTTAATCTTGAGAAAAGACAGCTCTGGGGGGGGGAAATTATTAATTTATTAAGTATATAAATGGTCCTTACAAAAAATATGGGGAAAAATTATTTCATGTACATTACACACAGCTCAGCTACAGGCACATTACACACACACGGCTCAGCTACAGGCACATTACACACACACGGCTCAGCTACAGGCACATTACACACACACGGCTCAGCTACATGCACATTACACACACACGGCTCAGCTACATGCACATTACACACACACGGCTCAGCTACACGCACATTACACACACACGGCTCAGCTACAGGCACATTACACACACACGGCTCAGCTACAGGCACCTTACACACACACGGCTCAGCTACAGGCACGTTACACACACACGGCTCAGCTACAGGCACATTACACACACAGCTCAGCTACACGCACATTACACACACACACGCTCAGCTACATCCACATTACACACACACGGCTCAGCTACAGGCACATTACACACACGGCTCAACTACAGGCACATTACACACACACGCTCAGCTACACGCACATTACACACACGGCTCAGCTACACGCACATTACACACACACACAGCTCAGCTACAGGCACATTACACACACACAGGGCTCAGCTACAGGCACGTTACACACACACGGCTCAGCTACAGGCACGTTACACACACACGGCTCAGCTACACGCACATTACACACACACGGCTCAGCTACACGCACATTACACACACGGCTCAGCTACAGGCACATAATAATAATAATCTTTATTTATATAGCGCCAACATATTCCTCAGCAATGTACAATGTAGAGGGTATAAGCACAGACGAACCAGTCATTACATTATAGAAAAGTTACTGACAAATCAGACACGAGGTGTGAGGACCCTGCTCGCAAGAGTTTACAATCTATTAGGGTGTATGGGTGAAACAAAGGGTGACAAGTGCTTGGTTTACAATGGTCCAGCCATGTTACATAAATATGGGGTAGTATACATAAAAAGTGGATGAACCTGCCATCCCAACCATACACCTATATACAGATAAGTGCCTGTGGGTGCCAAAGTGCAGGAAGTGACGAATCTGTGACAGAATTTGGGGGATTAACAATTAGGGATCTTGATAGGCTTGTCTAAGATGATGAGTTTTCAGAGTACACTTAAAACTGTGAGGGTTGTGATTGTGCCTGATCACATGGGGTAACATGTTCCAGAGAACCGGAGCAGCACGTGCAAAATCTTGGAGACAGGCATGGGAGGTTCGGACGAGTGAGGTGTGTAATCTTAGATCAGTAGCAGAGTGGAGAGACCGGGTAGGATGGTAGACAGAGATGAGGGAGGAGATGTAGGGGCGTGCAGTGCTGTGGAGAGCCTTATGGGTGAGAGTGATGAGTTTATGTTGTATTCTGTACGGAATAGGCAAGAAGTGCAGAGACTGACACAGGGTAGAGGCATCAGTATAGCGGAGAGGGGATTGATTGGAGAGGGGAGAGTTTGCAGAGAGGGAAACCTATAAGTAGGGAGTTACAGTAGTCAAGACGAGAAAGAATAAGAGCAACAATAAGAGTCTGGTTTGTTTCCATAGTGAGAAAAGGATGGATTCTGGAGGTGGTCTCAAGGTGCAGGTGACAGGAGCGGGCAAAGGATTAGATATATGGGGTGAAGGACAGATCAGAATCTAATATAACCCCAAGACAGTGGGCCTGCTGCCTAGGAGAAAGGTGGTGCCACATACAGAGAGAAATAGCAGGGTTGGATCAGTTAGTAGATGGTGAGATGACAAAGTTCAGTTTTGGTTTGACTTAGTTTAAGATAGAGAGAAGACATGATGTCAGAGACAGCGGACAGACAGTCACTGGTGTTCTGTAGCAGGGCAGGAGTGATGTATCGGGTGGAGGTGTATAATTGGGTGTCATCAGCATAGAGATGGTACTGAAAGCCAAATCTGCTGATGGTTTGTCCAATAGGGGCTTTGTAGATTGAAAAGAGGAAAGGACCAAGTATGGATCCCTGTGGAAACCCGACAAGAAGAGGAGAGGAGGTGGAACCCGAAAATGAGACACTGAAGGAGCGATCAGACAGGTAAGATGAGAACCAAGAGAGAGCGGTGTCCTGGAGGCCAATGGCGCTGAGCATGCGGAGGAGAAGGTGGTGATCTACAGTGTCAAATGCTGCAGAGAGATCCAGAAGAAGCAGTTACCCTGAGATTTTGCGGTCAGGAGATCATATGAAACTTTTGTTAGAGCAGTTTCTGTGGAGTGTAAAGAGCGGAAACCTGATTGCAGAGGGCCAAGAAGAGAGTTAGCAGAGAGATAGCAGATTAGGCGAGAGTAGACCAAGTGTTACAGGAGTTGAGAGATGAAGGCAGAGGCGGGACGACGGGTAGGCCAAGGTAGGCGACCGCTAGGGGCAGGCAGGGCCCCGAACGTCGCCGGGCGCCAGGCCGCTGCCATGGGCCTGAAGCGCCGGCCGCCTCTTCGACCGCTTCTGCGGAGCAGAGAGCAAGCGCTCCCTGCTCCACAGACAGTGTCGGACCCGCTCACCGGAGGATCCAGCAGGGCCGACACAGCGGGGCCACCGGGTCCTCATAGCGCTGAGGACCCGCCGCGGCTCCGTGCGGCTCAGCTGGGCAGCGTCACGATGAAGTGATGTCATCGCGACGCTGCCTCTCCTCGGGCGCACGGCGCGTCACAGGCCGTGCGCCCGAGGAGCTGCCAGAGGAGCGTCCTGGCGCTGGAGGCGTGATGACATCATCACGTCTCCAGTGTCGGACTGAAGAGGACAGAAGAGGAGCGCGCGGCCGGGAAGCAGGTAAGGTGAGTATTAATGTTGTTATTTTTAAGTGCTTGCCTGTGCCCCCTATATACTGCCTGCCTGTGCCCCCTATATACTGCCTGCCTGTGGCCCCTATAAACTGCCTGCCTGTGGCCCCTATACTGCCTGCCTGTGGCCCCTATATACTGCCTGCCTGTGGCCCTATTCTGCCTGTGCCCCCTATTTATGCCTCGTGGCCCCTATAATGCCTGCCTGTGGCCCCTATAATGCCTGCCTGTGGCCCCTATATACAGCCTGCCTGTAGTCCCTATATACTGCCTGTGGTCCCTATATACTGCCTGTGTGCCCCCTATATACTGCCTGTGGCCCCTATAATGCCTGCCTGTGGCCCCTATATACTGCCTGCCTGTGGCCCCTATAATGCCTGCCTGTGGCCCCTATAATGCCTGCCTGTGGCCCCTATATACTGCCTGTGGCCCCTATAATGCCTGCCTGTGGCCCCTATATACTGCCTGTGGCCCCTATAATGCCTGCCTGTGTGCCCCCTATATACTGCCTGTGGCCCCTATAATGCCTGCCTGTGTGCCCCCTATATACTGCCTGTGGCCCCTATAATGCCTGCCTGTGGCCCCTATAATGCCTGCCTGTGGCCCCTATATGCCTGCCTGTGGCCCCCATACGCCTGCCTGTGGCCCCCATACGCCTGCCTGTGGCCCCCATACGCCTGCCTGTGCCCCCATACGCCTGCCTGTGGCCCCATACGCCTGCCTGAGCCCCTATACGCCTGCCTGAGCCCCCATATGCCTGCCTGTGGCCCCTAGTTATATACCTGCCTGTGTGCCCCTATATACCTGCAGTGACCCTATATCTATATACCTGCCTGAGAGTGACCCTATATATGTATACCTGCCTGAGAAAGACACTATTTCTCTATACCTGCCTGGGAGTGACCCTATGTCTATATACCTGCCTGAGAGTGACCCTATATCTATATACCTGCCTGAGAGTTACCCTATGTCTATATACCTGCCAGAGAGTGGCCCTATATCTATATACCTGCCTGAGAGTGACCATATATCTATATACCTGCCTGAGTCCCATATATTTAGATACCTACCTGTCTAAGGGGACAATATACATATACCTCCCTGACTGAGAGGGCATATCTATATACCTGTCTAACTGAGGGGACATATACCTATAAGTAAGGAGTTGCTGGAAATGTGAGGATTCTAAGATATTTATGTCCAAATCCTCAGGGACGAATCGTGGCCGGGAGAAATCAGCGAGAAAGTGTGAACCGGATGGAGAAGAAAAGGGAAGGTGAACGACGCTGATCAGAAAAGATGTCTCCGGTGAGTCACTAAATGTAACTGCAGTGTAATCACTTTCTGCAGAGCGTCTACATACAGCTAGTATCTACCACTATCTGGTCACTGTATGGCGGTGGTATATGTAATCAGAGCCTGTGTACAGCTGATAGTCACATGTGGGGGTTGCGTTCGGTCAGGGCCTGGCAGGATTATTTGAGCCTTTAGTAATAGTTTTTGGGTCTTGGTTTTGTAGGAGTGTTTTTAGTAACAATCATTTGTCTGGTAGATTTGCTCCATGTATCGGTGGATTATTTGGTGACTGTTATTTGTAATGTATTTCACTGTCATACAGAGGGTAGCGGTTTTGAAAAAGCTAATTTGTCAGGGCTGATTTTCATTGTGCAGCAACTGCTGAGAGGATGGACTGGAGCTATGTGGAATGTGCAGAAAATTATTGACAGGACCTGGCGCAGGGGTGAGAGGAATTAGTGGGTTGGGGGGGGCGGCATTTTTTGGGGAGTGAGGGGAGGGGTATTTTTTGGGGAGTGAGGGGTGGGGGGGGGGGGCGCCATTGGCTGTACTTGCCTAGGGCACCAAAATGCCTTGTCCCGGCCCTGGATGAAGGGCAGGTTAGAGACTGGTCGGTAGTTGGCAGCGCAGGACGGGTCCAGAGAGGGCTTTTTCAGCAAAGGAGGTATAACAGTGTGTTTAAAGGAAGATGGAAAGATCCCAGTGGGGAGAAAGAGGTTACAGATTGCAGTAAGGTGAGAGAGGACAGCTGGAGAAACGGACTGGAGAAGGTGGGAGGGACTGGGGTCACTAGAGCAAGTGGAGGGGCGCGCAGACAGGAGAAGTCTGGACACTTCTTCTGACGTCGGGTCAAGGGCTGAGAGCAGATTAGAGGACGTGCGGAGAGGGACAGGATGGGTATTACTTGGGGATTGTGATGTGACGTTTTGCCGGATACTGTCAATTTTGTCTTTGAAGTGAAAAGCCACTTCTTCAGCTCAGAGGTCAGTGACCGGGGCCTGAGCTTTAGGTCTGAGGAGGGAGTGGAAACAGGCGTTTTGGATTGTTGTGTAAGGTTGAGATGAGAGAGGTGAAATATTCTTGTTTGGCATATTGAAGGGCAGAGTGCTAAGTCCTGAGCTTGAATTTATAGTGGAAAAAGTCTGCAGGTAGTTTTGACTTTCTCCACAGACACTCAGCATACCTGGAACAGCTCTGAAGATGGCGAGTCTGAGGCATGTGCCCAAAGGCCCTGGTGATGACTTGGGGGTGCGGGCATGAGAGGTGCCAAAAATGTCCCCCCCCGGGTGGTTGAGGAGTTTCTTGTAACATTTAAAGCCCGGGGGGAAAGGATGAGGGATTGGGGGCAGGGGAGGATGTATGGTGCTGAGTTCTGAGTGTTAAAGAGCTAGTTTGGAATGGGCGATGAGTAGGTGTGCCGGGAGGCTGAAAAATTAGTGATGTTGATGCAGAGTTCATAAGGGGAGTTGGTAGATTAGAATTGAGCTGAGGCGACTGAAAGGCCAGATCAAAAAGTTTCCCCTCCTTGTGTGTTGGAGAGTCGTAAAACTGAGAGGCCAAGAGAAGAGGTTTGTGAAGGAACCGAAAGGCGGAAGGAGACATGGGGTTATCAATGGGGTGTTGAAAACGCCCTGATGAAGTGGGTATTTCAGAGAGGGAGGTGACGGAGCCATGCAGCAAAATGATCTAGAAACTAGCTGGGTGAGCCGGGAGGGGTCTGTACACAACCGCGACTCAGAGAAAATGGCCGAAACAGGATGTGGACCTCAAAGGAGGGGAAAAATGAGTGAGGGGCGGAGGAAGACCTTGTAAGTGCAGGGGTGGAGAGGGGAAATTCCAACTCCCCCCCACCCCTCCTATTTTAGGGCGGGGTGTGGGTAAAATGAAGGTCGCCATAGAGCAGCAAAGGAAGCGGTGTCTGATTGCTGGAGCCAAGTTTCTGTTAGAGCCAGCAGGTTGAGGGAGTTAGAGAGGAATAGACCATGAACAGCAGTGAGTTTATTACAGACAGAGCGTTCCATAAAGCACATTTAAATGGGACAGGAAAAGACGTACAACAAATATTAAGCAGGGTAGCAGGGTTTCTGTAGGAGGAAGAGGAGGAGATGGGATAAGAAGTAAAGGAAGGTGGACCAGGGTTAGGAGAGATGTCCCCTGCAGCGAGAAGCAGGAGAATGAAAAGTGATCACAGATGGTTCAGTGATGTATATGAGTGACGTTTGTGCAGCACCCTGAAAGAGGGTGGTTTGGGGTAGTTCAAGTAAGTAAGTAGTGCATGGGACACATGCATGGAAGAGGGAAGTAGAGAGGAGCTAATGTGGACAGAGTTGTTTGGAGGCATGACTGGGCGGTAGGACAGGAGGAAAAAGGCAGCAAGATAGATTGCAATAGCAAGCATGGTGACTAAGCTGTAGGTTAGAAAGCCCAGTTACTTACAAAGATAAGTTTCTTCCCCCGTCTGCCCACTTCTGTCGTAATTCTGTCATAATTCATCATCACTTCAAAAGCTGTCACATAAAACACAATACGGGAAAATGAAATATAACAGCAGTTAGGAAGAGATGCTGATGCTTGTAGTCCAGCAAGATGACATACCTGTGAAGAAAGAACAAAGCGATCATAGAATTCTGTCATAATTCGTCATCACTTCAAAAGCTGTCTCTTTGCTTCAAAATGCTGGCAGACCAAAAGGTCTATGCAGACTGTATCCAGTCTGATGGCAATTTTGGAATCAGGAATCAAATATTGCTTAAGTAGGAAAACAAAGCTTAAAAAATTCCCTCTCCCTTCATCAACATCTTTCCCTTCCTTGGTTGAACTTGGACATTTTTCTTTTTTTAAACCTTAGTAATATTTTGCTATGTCTCTAACTTAAAAGGTAGCATTCTATTAAAGGAAGAGTTACCCTTAGTGGATTTCGGGTATTTTTTGCCTTTTCATGATGTCATAAGGAACATAGAAGCATGGAGAGGGGCAATCTGCAGCTCCCCTGTATTTCTTTAACCTACCATAGCTGGATTTAAGGGAATTTATTAGTTTTATTTGAAACCTGTTGAATTTTTATTTTTTTTTATTTTATTTTAAAAGGGCCAGGGTGCTAACATTTGAAGGGGGTTACATAGTTACAGTACATAGTATGGTTCAAAAAAGACACTTGTCCATCAAGTTCAACCAAGGGTGGGTAAAATGTGGGTGAAGGGAGGAGACAAGGAGATCAAGCCCAGCCTCCCCACTGGTTAATGCCCTGAAACCCACCAGGCAAGAACCAATCTGCTCCAGGGGAGACCCCATCTCTGCCTCCAGAGCCGCCACCAGCCAGGATCCAGAATTTTACATAGCTACATACGCATTAATATTCTTTCGTTTCAGGTAGTCATCTAAGCCATTCTTGAAACCCCCAACTGTTCCTGCTGTGACCAGCTCCTCAGGCAGCTATTCCACAGATTCACAGTTCTTACAGTGAAGAACGCTTTTCTTCTGTGGAAATTGAATCCTTTTTTCTCCAGCCGAAAGGAAAGTCCTCTTGTCTTTTGAGGGGGCTTTACATGATTTTAATTTTTCCCCCTATTTTTTGTAGGGACCATTTATTTTTAAAATTAATCATGTCCCCCAGAGCCCACTTTTCTTTAACACTAATAAGTTCTTATTCTACTAAACTCTCCTCATAACTAAGAGGCTCCATTGTACTTTGGTTAAAACCAAAGTACATGGCCCAAAGTAAAATAACAACTGGACAGAGGGAGAGAGGACTCGGCCCCCCCTGGAAACGGTGATTGCAAAAACTGAAAAATTTAGCTGTTCACTAAAGGGTTTTTTATGCAAAATATTAGCTCTCAACAGACAGGACGTTAAATGAAGGACTTGTTCTAAATTCTTTGGTCAATTTTTTACTTTACTTATGATATGGACATTTATGTGTCCTGAGTGCATACAGGTTTTATTGAAACCCGCTACCAGACCATACTGTTATTGATTTGACAAAAAGCAGGGAAAGAATTCACCCACAAACAGATGGATCCAGATGGGTCGCAAGTTAAAGTTCCCCCCTAAACATTGAACAATACATTTTTTCTGTCCTAAAAACCCGGCAGAAGAATGTGCAAGTTCCATTTTTTTTTGTTTACGGTGTTTGGATTTGAAATCCCACCATCAAAAATCCCCGCTGTGTAGATCAGCTCGGCTTTTTATTGACGTCTATGGGGATGGTTGACAAAAAAAAATCTGCAACCTTTGCTGTGGGAATACCTTGAAAGGGTTTTTTTCCCCCCTGCAGATTTAAATTCACAGCCAAAATTTTTTTACACTTTTCCTCTGTCGGTTTGGGTGGTTCTATGACAGTTTTAGGGGCTAAGAGATTTATTGGGCCTCCGGAATCCTATTGACCCGTATCACTTTAAGATTATAGGATAAAAGTAGTCTTTAAGCGTAATTTTCTGCGCTTGGTAAATGTTTGAGGGAAAAAGTATATTTCACGAGGGTTTTTTTCAGGGTCTTCCATGCTTGTTGTTTTGGGGGGGTTGTACCCTAGCCAAATAGCTTTGTCTGGTGTAAACAAAATTCCCAGCGATGTTTAGGGGAAATCATGGAACCCAGGTGTTATGGTTCAGGGTTGTTCAGACATAAATCTGTGTTTTTTTTCCCGTGCCCGGTTAAAAATCTTCGGAAATGGCCCTTGAAGGAGGGGGGGCCATTTTGGAAAAAGTACTGATCTTTTCGTTGCCTAAACTTGGTTACACGGCAATTGTTTTAAACCGTATAAATGGGAAAGTTTGCTGCGAAGTTTTGAAGTAGTTTGGCCCGTGGGAAAAGAGGGAGCCCCCCGTGCCACGTGTAGTAAACCCCGGAACCTCTATCTTCGCTGGCTCTATCTTCTCTTTTTTCCAGCTGTGTTAGGATAGATGAAGCTGATAAAGTTCCTGGTGAAGCTTGGACCTGTATATGGGGGCATCCGTGCACGGTGTCGAACTCAGGATTATCTCTCTATTGTCACTGGCCTGTGTTTACCAGTTGAGCCCATTGATGATGCTTTAAAATGCCCGATGAACTTTGCCCATTTTTATAGGGTGATGTAAGTTTTGTAAACCATATTATGGTGCTTTGCTTTGTAAAACCTATTATGGCCCTTCCTTTATAAACTATTTATGCAAAAGTATATACAAATCTACTATCTTCTTGTAGTTTTATGTAATCATTGAGTTACTCTTTTAATAAAATAAATAAAAGCTTGGAGTTGCCTTTTTTAAAGCCCTATCGGATCAAAACAAAAAGTTGGCCCCAAACGAAGTGATTAGCATTTAAACTTTCGTTAAATAGTGAGCCCCCCGACATGACGAGTGAAGGGGTTATCTTAGTTTTTAGGTTACAAAATGCTCTGAGGAGTGAAAACAATTTCTTTTCTGTAAACAAAGAAATGAGCTGCTCAGGTGGTCTACCCGGACCATGGTGACACACCCCGCTCCAAAAAGTAGCGAGTTTGGTAGGTAAACCTACAAAACCCGTGTGCGCTGGTTAAAAGTAAAACAAAAAAAACAATGATTTTGAAAAATCTACTGTTGAATTCTTTTTTTTTTTTGTTTAATGTATTCTTATTTAAAAATTTAAGTTAAAGTACAATAAAATTAGCTGAATAAACTTGTGGTATAAAGTATACAACATTTTTTTTGAAAAAAGTATATAAAAACTTTTGTTAACATTTTATCACAAAAAAAAAAATGAATAAAACTGCCTTTTTCATTAAAGACCAGACAACGCAGGAGGGTAGGGGGGGGGGGGGATAGTGGCCCGGGTTATATCGGGTCAGCACTAAAACATTTAATATGATGAAAAGTGAGATTTTCTACAAAAAATGGGCCCTCTAAACCACCCAAATATGTTTTCCCATGATACCAAAAAAACTATCAAATTACCCTCTGGGGGTATTGTTCAAGGCCCGGCGTTCAGGATTAAAATTTCAAATACCCTTAAAATTCGTTGTATTTCCACCCCACACAAAGGATTGGGGGGTGCTTTCAGCCCTGTGACATCCTTGATACCCCGTTGTTTTTTTCCCCTTCCCGGGAAAAACCCCAAATCCTAGGTTTTCCCCAAAAGATATGAAAAAAAACCCCCTTTTTATAAAACCCCTCCAACAGCTCTTGGGACCCTTTGGGGTTTAAAAGGGGGTTTTTTTGCCAAGAAGTGACTTTCCTCACTTAAAGGCTGATCTGTGCTCTTGGGGCCTTGAAAAAAGGAGCCGTTGTGTTTCGGGTTTTTTAAAAAAAACAAGTACCCCCTCCGGGGATGTCTTTGTAAACCTCCATGCATGCCCCTGGTATTCAGTCTTTGTAGATGAGAAAACACTTTTTGGCTAAAATCACAGAGGAAAATTGTTTGGGTGCACAAGCTATAGGGTTTTGTTTTCTCCCTCTGCCGCTTTTTGTCGGGGAGAGAAGATAGCTCAAGCGGGCGGGTGTTTTTTCTTTGTTTAAACAAAACTGCTGCGGGGGGGGGGGGGGCCCCCGGTGGGGGTTTTTTGAGAGGGGGTCTGCATGTTTTATAAAGATTTTTAAAATTTCCAGCCAGTGGTTTCTTTTATACAGCGGGCCCGGCCCAAAGCACTGCTCTTTTTCCCACTCCCTTCAAACCCTCATTCTTGTGCCCTTTGCCATCACAAAAGAAGTGCAAAAACGCATGTGCGCCAGATCAGTCTTTTGGTCGTGCCAAAAGTAACACGTCGGGAAAAACAAAAGGTAAAAGCAATGCGGGTAGTTATCACAGGTTTTTCCAAAATTTTTTTTTTAAAGGGAAACCAAAATTTGGGAAAAAGTTTTTTTAAAAATATTAGGGATCCCCCCCAATTACATTGATCTGGAAAACCCCCCCTTTCCCTTGGGGTTTTGGGGCAGGCGGGTGTGATACCCAAATAAAGGGTTTTTGAAATTGGTTTTTTCCTTTGTACAAAATTACAAAGAGGGTTTGTGAAGGAGGGCCCTCTCCCCTATGGTTCCCCATTTTTTCCCTTAGGAAAAAACCCCTTTGCACAAAATTTTTCCCTTGTAGAATGAAGGGTTTTTTTTTACCGGATTCCCGGGGGGGGTTGTTGAGATAGAAAAAAAAATTTCCAAAAAAAAACCCTCTTGTTAAAAAGGGAATTTTTGCAGTTTAAAATTCAAACCCCCTTGGGGGGGGGAAGGGACTGTAGTAAAAACCCAAAATTTTTTAATCAAGAAATTTTTGTATCGGGAAATATAAAAAAACCCTAACTAGGTTTGGGCCCAAAGGAAACCGGGATTGCAAGGTTTTAAAGGGATCAAAAAAATATCTTGGGGGATAATTTCAAATATATCAGAAAAAACTAAAAAAATTTGTTATGAACCAGGCCTTTTTTCCCCGGGAATGGGGGCACCCCCAAATATACTTTTTAATTAGCCCGGTTGCCCCAAATTCCTCCCCATCTTTTTGGGTTTTGGGAGAAATGATTTCCCTAATGCGGGGTTCCCAAAAAAATCCCCAGATAATTTGAGTAGGAAAAAATCTGAAGCGATTTAAAGTTTTTTAAAGGGGGATTGGGAGGGGAAAGGGGTTTCCCTCAAAATGGTCAAATAGTTTAAATGTTGGGCCACATTTAAAAAAACCCTGTTTGGTTTTAAGATTTTTTTTGTTCCCCATAGAAAACCCCCATCTAAAAGGCCCCTTGTTTCTTTCTTATAGGCTCTGAAAAAATAAAAACGGGGCTCTGTTTGGGTTACTAGGGGAAAACAAAGGAAGTCTTAGCCCGGGGGACCGTTTTCATCCTGCCCCCCCTTAAGCCCCCACCCAGTTTTTATTTTTTTTTCCCCCTTTATTTGGGGGACCAAGGACTTTTTTTGTGTTAGATTATATATAAAAAATTTTAGTTTTTTTTTTTTTTTTTGCTGAGCCCCTTTTCCCATCATTAAACCCCAAAAATAACTAGTACATGTTTCCTTAAAAAATTTATTTTTAATTTTAAATTTTCCGGTTTGTGTAATTTTTTGCACAATTCTGTTTCATATGAATATTTTTTTTTGGGTTTTTTTTATTTTTTGCTATTTTTAAAATATTTTTTCTCTCCTACTCCTAAGGGAAAATATTTTTAAACTTTGGCATCATTTATAATGTATAGTAATCCCTTTTTGGTCACATTATATACAGTGTGAGTTTTGAGAAGGCTGTGTTGGGGCAACCCAGCGCATTAAAACAGCAGGTTACTGATCTAGAGTAAAAACCCCCAGGTCAGTCTGCAAAACCCCAGGCTACATCGGCAGTGGGAAACCTAGCTGTGGAAAATCAAACGAGGGATTGGGGAAAGCTTGACCCCGCGGGGTTAGAGGCTTTCCAGGACACAGCTGAAAGTAACTAGCGCAGTTTTAAAACCCGCGTGCCAAAAAAGCCCTCGTCTGACAGAGGAAGGTCGTGAAGGGGTTGAGCTCTTAGATGCAGTAGCGGACAGCACATGCAACATCTAAGCCAAAAGAGAGAAAGGACGCATCCCCAAGGCCGCCGTACAGGGGGTACAGCCGGTACACCTGTACGGGGCCCTTTGAAACAAGGGGGCCTGCTGCAAGTGATCCCCCTTATTTCACATTATAGACAATGCCGGGCTGCCGATGCCGGTTTGACATAGAGCTGGCGGCGGCCGGCGGCGCTGCGGGGAGGGGGCCCGCGCTCCTGGTTACAGCTGCGTCTTTTAAAATAAATGCTGTGACCGGAGTGGGTTTCCCTCTCTGTCCGTGGGTGGGACCGCTGGGATGTCTAATTAAATCAGTGAGGACCCGCCCCCGTGGGTGGGGCCTCACCAATTCAAACTGTCCCGCAGCCGGCGCAGAGCGGACAGAGAGGAGGTCCTGGCGGCTCCAGTTACAGCTCAGTAGACATAAGTGGAAAAATGTTCTATGTTTCTGTATAACGTCGAGCTGTGACCGGGAGCGCGGGCCCCCTCTCAGCAGCGCCGCCCCCCCTTCTCTCCCTCAACACTGTAACCTCAGGAGACCCCTCATAGCCACGTGTCACTCCCGGCCTCTGTGTGTCCCAGCCTCCCCTCCCTGCCTCCCCCCAGCCTCAATGTATCCCAGCATCCCCCAGCCTCAATGTGCCCCAGCCTCAATGTGTCCCTGCCTCAATGTGTCCCTGCCTCCCCCCAGCCTCAGTGTGCCCCAGGCTCCCCACAGCCTCAATGTGTCCCAGGCTTTCCCCCCCCAGCCTCAATGTGTCCCAGGCTCCCCCCCCCAGCCTCAATGTGTCCAAGCCTCAATGTGTCCCAGCCTCCCCCCCAGCCTCAATGTGTCCCAGCCTCTGTGTGTCCCAGCCTTCATGTGCCTACCTTCCAGCCTCAATGTATCCCATCCTCCCCCAGCATCTTTGGCCCGCCTCGTGTGCCCCCAACCTCCCCCGCCAAAAAGTGTCCAGCCCCCCCCCCAAGGCTCAATGGCCCCAGTTCCCGTGCCCCTGCCCCCCCCCACCCTTAATGTGTCCGGCGCCCTCCAGCCTAATTTGTCCCTGCCCCCCCCCCACCCTCAGTGGGGTCCCCCCTCTCCCAGCCTCAGTGTGTCCCAGCCTCCCCCACAGCCTCAATGTGTCCCAGCCTCCCCGAGCCTCAATGTGTCCCAGCCTCCCCCCAGCCTCAATGTGTCCCAGCCTCCCTCAATGTGTCCCAGCCTCCCCCCCAGCCTCAATGTGGCCCAGCCTCCCCCCCAGCCTCAATGTGTCCCAGCCGCTGGGTGTCCCAGCCACCGGCCGGGTGATAGGGCTCCCCACCCATACCTCTGGCTGCCCGGCTACCTAACTCCCTAGCTACCTACCTCCCTGGTTACCAGCTACCCACCTACCTCCCTGGCTACCTGACTGGTTACCTCTCAGGCTACCTGACTGGCTACCAACCTACCTTCCTGGCTACCCGGCTACCTACCCACATACCTATGGGGGTACCCTTACCTGCCCACTACCTGGCTACCTATCTACAGGGGGCCCACTGCCTACCTACCTATGGGGGAGCTATACACATAATTACGAGGGCACCAAGGGGGACAGTATGGATGGGAAGTTTGTACATAGGGGAGCGGGCACAGGTAGGAAGATGATAAAAAAAAGTGAGGTGTCTCAGGTGTTTGTGTTGTGAATTCTGCAGGGATGGGTTGTGACAAGTCATCATAGCGGTCTGGAGCGGACGCAGAAGAAAAGGGACCGTGAACGGCTCATCAGACAAGACGTCAACTGTGAGTCACTAAATGTAATAGTACTATGTGGCGAGCACCTGTGTACACCTGTATTTACCACTATATGGTCCTTGTGTAGCAGTAATATTGGTGTTAACCCTCTCTCTGCTCCTCCTAGCTGCTGGGGACATATCCCCAAACCCAGGGCCCCCTCAGCACATTCCCACTATTGCATCTCCAATGCAAAACAGACTGTTTTTTCAAATTCTTAAAACCCTGCAAACTTAAAAATATTCCCTTGTGCCCTCCTTCCCCTTTATTTCTTCTTTTGGAGCTCTCTGGAACACACGGTCTGTATGCAACAAACTTCCTACATACATGACCTCTTTATATCACGAAACCTTTTCATTCTTTGGTCTGATGGAAACCTGGCTGACGCCCTCTGACACAGTCTCTCCTGCTGCGCTCTCCTTTGGTGGTCTCCAACTTACCCATACTCCCCGCCCTGGCAACAAGCATGGCGGAGGTGTTGGCCTTCTCCTGTCAGACACCTGTTCCTTTTCCCCCACTCCCTCGCTACCTTCTCTCAACCTCCCCTCCTTTGAGGTGCACTCTGTCCGCATCTACGCCCCCCAATCTCCAAGTGGCGGTCATCTACCGACCGCCAGGGCCCTGCCACCCGCCTTCCTTGACCACTTCGCCTCCTGGCTTCTCCACTTTCTTTCCACTGATATCCCCACTATCATAATGGGTGACTTTAACCTCCCCATTGACACACCCCACTCTGCTGCCAGCAAACTCCTCTCACTCTCTTCTTCCTTCGGCCTCTTCCAGTGGCCCTCTGGAGCCACTCAAAAAATGGACACACACTGGCCCTGTCTTCCCCCAAACCTCTGCCCCCTATCTGACTTTCTAACTCTCCAACCCTATATCTGACCAAAAACCTGCTTACCTTCGCCACCAGCGCCACCCCACCTGCTCCTCCTGGCTCACATCTAGTACCCCCCGCAGGAACCTACAAAAACCTTTAAAAACCCTCGCACTCCCCCCCGACTCTCTTGCACCTCTCTCTACCATATCTCTTTTGATGACCCTGCACAGCCAATGCTTTCTACAACCACACAATCTCCTCCACACTCGATTTGGTCGCCCCTCTCACACACAACAGAACCCGCAAAATCAACAGACAACCCTGGCAAAAAGACTTCACTAAACAGCTGAGGCGAGTTTTCCGAATTGCTGAACCCCCGCTGGAAGAAAACCCGATCCACCAATGACTTCCCCAACATACAAACAATCACTACACACATTTAAGTCTGCACTCCCTGAGCCAAACAGGATTAACTTCACCAATCTCATATCCTCTCTGTCTCACAACCCAGAAAAACGTTTTAACACCTTCAACTCTTCCTCCGTCCACCAGCACCTCCTCCCCCATCCCTCCTTTCAGCAGACGACTTTGCCACCCACTTTCTAAACAAGACCAACCTCATCAGAGAAAGCTTCACCTCATTGTCCCCTTCGCCCACTTCCATGCCTGCACAGTCCCCACCACCACCCCTTCTACCTTCACCCTGAAACTTCCCCTCTAGCTTGCTTCTCCACTGTCACTCATAAACAAGTTTCTCCTCTCTACTCTCCAAATCCAACCTCACTACCTTAACCTTGATCATTGCCATCTCACCTCTCTCCTGACCTTAGTTTCTGTCATCATCCCAGCCCCTTTCCCATTCTTCAAACCCATAATAATAATAATCTTTATTTCTATAGCGCCCAACATATTCCGCAGCACTTTACAAATTCAAGGGTAAACATTTCAGTCATTACACATTAAAAGTACTTACAATGAGACACAAGGTGTGAGGGCCTTGCTCGTGAGAGCTTACAAACTATTAGGGTAAATGGGTGAAACATACGGTGAGAAGTGCCAAGTTTACAATGGGCCCGGCCATGTTTTATAAATAGGGGGGTTTTTCATGAAAAATGGATGAACCTGCCACCCAGACTGTAACATCTATATACAGATAAGTGCCTGTGAGTGCCCAAGTGCAGGGAGTGACAGATGTGTGTGATAGCAGTTAGGGATCTTGGTGGGCCAGACCGAGAAGATTTTTCAGGGCCCTCTTAAAACTGTCAGGGTTATGAATGTGCCTGATGTCCGCGGTTAGCATATTCAGAGAATTGGTGCCGCACATGTGAAATCTTGTAGGCGGGCATGGGAGGTTCGGATGATTGAGGAAGGGTTGTAGTCTGATATCATCAGCAGAGCGGAGAGCACGGGTAGGGCGGTAGACAGAGACTAGGGAGGAGATGTAGGGAGGAGCAGCGCTGTGGAGAGCTTTATGGGTGAGAGTGCTGAGTGCTAACCTCTGGCATGTTTCCTTCCTCCTTTAAACATGCCACCATCACTCCGATCCTAAAGAAACCCTCCCTTTACCCCTTCTCTGTGTCCAACTATCACCCCATCTCACTGCTTCCAGTTGCTTCTAAACTCCTCGAGCAGCACGTCCATCTTCACCTGTCCTCCCATCTGTCCTCCAACCTTTTTTCTTGACCCCCTGCAATCTGGTTTCCGATCCCATCACCTTTTACTGAAACAGCCCTAACCAAGGTCACCAATGACCTATTAACCGCTAAAGCCTCACATCACTACTCGATCCTTCTCCTCTGACTTATCCTCTGCCTTTGACACTGTTGACCATTCCCTCCTGCTACAAATCCTCTCCTCCCTCGGCATCATGGACTCAGCCCTTTCCTGGATCTCCTCGTACCTCTCTGATCGGGGGCATTTAGCGTTTCTCATTCTCGCTCCATCCTCCTCTCCCACCTCTCTCTGTTGGGGTCCCCAAGGGTTAGTCCCGGGCCCCCTACTCTTCTCTGTCTACACTTTGGCCTGGGTCAGCTCATAGCATCACACACGCTTTCAATACCACCCATATGCTGATGACACCCAACTTTACATCTCTGGCCCAGACATCAATCTTTACTGTCCAAGATCCAGATTGTCTGTCGTCCATTTCCTCCTTTTCTCCTCCCGCTCCCAAACTTAATGTAGAGGAAAAAGGAATTCATTATCTTTCCACCCACCCCTCCATCCCTCCAACCCGATCTCTCTATTACAGTCAACGGCCCACACACTCACCAGTCCCGCAAGTCCGCTGGCTTGGGATAACCCTTGACTCTGCCCTGTCCTTCAAACCACACATCCAAGCCCTCACCTCCGGCTGCCGCCTCCACCTGAAAAATATTTTACGAATCCGCTCATTCCTTAACACTGATACTACAAAAATGCTAGTCCATGCCCTCGTCATCTCCCGCCTTGACTACTGCAACATCCTTCTCTGTGGGCCCCGTCTAGGGACTCTTGCTCCCCTTCAATCCATCATCAACTCTGCCGCCCGTCTTATCCACCTCTCTCCTCGCTACTCCCCTGCCTCTCCCCTCTGCGAATCCCTTCACTAGCTACCCATTGCCCAGCGAATTCACTTCAAGTTGCTAACCATGACCTACAAAGCTCTCCATAACCTCTCCCCTCCGTACATCTCTGCCCTAATCTCCAGATACTCCCCCTCACGCAATCTCCGCTCCTCACTGGACCTTCTTCTCTGCTCTCCCCTTATCAGCTCTTCACATAACCGTCTCCAAGATTTCTCCCGTGCTTCCCACACACTCTGGAACTCACTGTTCCAACACATCAGACTCTCCTCCACTTTCACCAGCTTCAAAAGCAACCTGAAAACCCATCTTTTCAGGTTAGCCTATAAACTATAGTACCCCTTCTGTCACCACACCCTCCACAAACATGTCTGCCCCCACCTTCTGTCTCTTTCCCCTTCCTTGTAGATTGTAAGCCTTCACGGGCAGGGTTCTTTTTTCCCTCTGTGACAGTTGATTGTCACATACTGTCAGCATTGAACTTGTTTGACTTATGTTATGTTTGTAACCCTCTTGAATGTGCAGCGCCCTGGAATCAATGGCGCTCTAAAATAAATAATAATAATAATGAATGATTTTCAGTGACAGTATGATGGTATTATTCAGCATCTTTGTGGTGGAGATATGTGGTGATGTGGCGGTATTATATGGTCTATGTATATTGTTGTTGTTTGGCAATATTGGTCTTGGTATACAGGTTTGATCAGTAACACGACAGTGTTGATCATGTGGTGGTCTTTGCTGGCCCGCACAATACAGATAAACTGTATGTTGTAAAATTCAACAAGAACTTAATCCTAAAACAATGGTGCAATTGCATTTTTTTCTGGGGGAGGGGTGATGGGAATGTTTGGGGGCGGGGCGATGGGATTGTTGGGGGCGTGGTTTGTGGAGGGTCTAGGCCAGGCACCCTCAAACTGCGGTCCTCCAGCTGTTGGGAAACTACAACTCCCATCATGCCCACTCCTATAGATTATATAAATGCATGATGGGAGTTGTAGTTTCTCAACAGCTGGAGGTCCGCAGTTTGAGGATGCCTGGTCTAGGCGCTTCAGCTGTATGGGGCCCTGAAATTTCTGTTGGCGACCCTGTGCAGCCCCATCACTTGCACGCGCGTCTCGGCTGCAGGCGCGTCGCGCGCGTGTGTTGGCATTTTGGGTAGGAAAATGAATAAACTGAAAGGCCCAAGCACTCCACAATGAGGGGAGGTCCAAACTAGGTTTTTGGCCTTTTGATCACTAAGGATGAGTAGTGTCTGTCCAGTCTTGGGTTTTTCCTTTTTTGGTTTTTGAAAGGGGGGAAATGCTAACTGGACCCAAAAAGTTTGGTGTAAAACTTACTTTACCCTGGCACAAAAACAAGGCCCCACTGAAGGGAAGCATGACGTTGTTTGGGAAAAGTCTTCATCGGGTGTCATACTCCTTGGGGTGCAAAATTGGGAATTCCGGGATAAGAATGCTGGTCCAGAATCAAAGTTTTGAGCAGAGGGGACCCCAAATAGGTTCTGTGCCCCATAGAGAGGGGGAAAGAATACCCCCAGCAATTTAAAAAATTTCTGAATAAGAAAAGGTTTGGAGTCCCTGCCATCTTCACAGGCCCAGGCGTACACACAGCAAAAAATTTGACTCCTCCCCCCATGGGGACATCTTTCCGGGCCCTTTGGCAGAAACACACCCATCACATGACTCCTCCCCCCCCATGTGACTTCACACAGGCCCTGGCAGCAAAACAGCAGTCACATGACTCCTCCCCTCCATGTGACACATCACAGGCCCGGAAAAACACAGAGTCACATGACTCCCCCCCTCCTTGTGCCCTCATCACGGGGTCCTGGCATTTCACCCGCATCACATGACTCCTCCCCAAAATTGGGGACAAAAAATCACGGTCCGGCAGTAAAACAGCAGTAAATTTGGACTCGGGCCCCCTTTGCGGTGGAGGTATGTGTGTATTTTTCCCCCCCTTCCCCCACTGATTTTTTTGGGCCCCTTAAACCTCTTGCTCCCCCCAGTGACTATACCCCTTTGGGGCGGTCTCGCTCTGCAGGGAGGGGCTGTGTGTTTGGTTTTTTTCCTGGCTGCTTCTAGTAGGCAGTGGGGCCCCGGGCCCCACCCTTTGTTTGTTTTCCCGTCTATCACTGCAGGGTAAGTTTGTCTTTCCCACCTGGGACTCCTGCTGTGTAAAGGTCACTGCGTTGCGGAAGCGGGGGTGTCGGGGTTTGGGAGTGTTTGCAGAAATGTGAAAGGGAACCCCCTTGTGAACTAGGGGCGGGGAAATTGGTTTCTGTTGCTGTGTCCTCGCATGTGAGCGCCACAACAGGAATCACAAAACATTTATCCCCATAAAAAAACAGCTCTTTTTGCTGTGTGATCAAAGCCGGCCCAAAATAACCAAACCCCCAATTTCCGGTTTATTAACACTCACTAAAAGTTTTTAAACCCCCCTTAAGTGGGCGGTGCAGGTCGTACGTCTCCCAGTGACTTCTTTTGGCGTCGCTGGACATGGGGGTTTTGCGGCCCGGGCGGCAGCAGACTAGAGCAGAGCTGTACTTCACCCCCCCCAAATTCCAGTGCAGCCTCTGCAATTGCTGGGGGGCGGGGAAAACCTCTGCTCCCCGGGCCCTTTAAAACCCGTTGATTCCTGCGGGTGGGGGCGGGCTTACAACGCTTTGGAGAGGACATTACAGAAAGGAGTCTCAAAAAGAAAAGCCTGAAAGTTTCCAAGCGAATTTGGGAGAGTTCTTTGGGGGTACGGAGCAGGCAAGCACTCCGGTTTTGGGCCCACTGGTCCAAAGGGGATGGGGGTCCTGTGTGTCATCCTCAAGCGGGAAATTTGGCTGAAGCTGTGCCAAGACCTGAAGGGGGTTTGTGTGGGGGGGAAATCCCTTTGTCCACCTAGTCTGGACCCCCCAAAATTGATATTTTTAAAAATTTTAACCACTTTATTTTGGGGAGATGAAAAATCTGCAGCCTGTAAGTTGGGGGTTAAACAGAACAGAGGAAAACCCACCAGCACTACCCATTTTAAACCCCCGCATGCCCAAAAGCCAAGGGCCCAAACAGCAACAAGGGCCTTTTTTTTTTGAAAAAACTACAAATCCCCATTCTCTCCCCTTGCTCGTGAGCGGCTGCTTAATCCCACTCTGGGAGTTTCCGGGTGTTAGATTTTGGATTAACTTTTAAATTTTCCTTTTCACTACCTCCCCCCCCCTTTCTTCCACAGAAGTTTTGTGAAATTTATTACCCCTTCATTTTTCCCCCCCATGCTTTTAACCCCTTTTCAAGCCCTCCGAGTCAAAAACTTTCTCCTGGTGGCTTACCTAATCCCTTTTTTAAACGTAGGGAAATCTGTTTGGTTTCCTCTCTTTTTTCATTTTTGGCTTTTACAAAAACCCAGCTGGGGGTTAAACCTCTGGGCTTTTTACTCGAGGTTCCTACTGATTCACCTTTTTCATCCCCCCGGGCTCTGGGGGGGGCCCCCAAACCTTCCCCCTTTTTCAGAACTTATTTAAATTGCGGGGTTTGTATTTTCCCCCCTCTTTTAGGGGGACACAAAACCTATGGGCTTATCTTTTGCTCAAAACTCTGCATTCTGGGGCGCACTTCCTATCAGGTAATACAAAAGAGTATGACACAGATGAAGGTGTATACAAGCAAAATCAGGCTTCCATTCAGTTGGGGTTTCCTTTTATTGTTTCTCAGGGGAAAGTTTTGTTGGAACCCGCTGTTTTTGGCTCCATTTTGCAGTCCCCCTTTTCAAAAACATACAAAGGATAACCCCAGACTGGCACAGACACTAATCAGTCCTTAGTGTTTTACCGCAAAGCCTATTTGGGGAAACCCCGCTTTATTGTGGGCTGTGTCTGCTTGACCTTTCAGTCACTCTCCCCTCCCACCCCAACGCCAAAAACTGGGAGGGCAACAACGGGGGTTTTTATTAAAAAGCTAGGAAACGGATTTCACACAAAAACAAAAAACTTTAAAATGCTTTTACCCAAAAGGGGAAAACAAACAGGGAACAGATTTTAGTTTAAGAATCAAAGCTTCTTAAACCGGGGGTTTTTGTATTTGTCTACCCCAATTTCCCTTCCCCGGTATTGGGAAAAGTCTTTAGGGCCCGGGCCCTTTATTAAAAGCGCCAAAGACCCGTGATCGTTACCCGGGAAAATTACCATCATAGTGTGGTTAAATTAAAAAAAAAGAATTTTTGCTGGGATCATACACAGAATCTCTAGGGAAGTTTCCGGGGTTTTCTATCGCTCGCATCAGTTTTTAAAATTTTATTTTTATGTAAAAAAAAAAAAAAACATTTTATTTTTTTTGAATTTTTAGAAGAGCCATCTTCTAGGGCTAGTAATGATATTAGTAGTTTTTGTGTTTGGGAAAGCATCCTAACCCTTTCTATACTTTGGGGGGAAACCCCTCACTATTTTGGATATATAGGGGGGAAAATGGGTTTTGTTCCCGGGTGTGGAAGGGGTGCCCGCAAATTTTTCCTCACAGGTGTAGCCTTCAGTTCAAAATGAGAAAAACGGGTTCTGTGGAATAAGCATGACACTTTAGTAAACCAAGCAGGGCGGCCCCAAACCATTTAAAATTCCCAAATTCACATACTTTTTTTCACCGCTATTTAAAAGTTATTTAAAATTTGTGACACTTTCAATTTCCCTTTCCCCCAGTCTCGGGTCTTTATATTTTCTTGGGTTTTTAATAGGGAGGATTCCTGTTACCAACCCCCTACCCATTCCATTGACTTGCACCGTCTGTTTGGATCCCCGGGCCCAGGTGTCACAGCTTAACACTTAATATGCCCCAAAAACCCCTGTTACATCCCCCGGGCCCCCCAGCCCCGATGCTCCTGAGTCTCCTTTAGTCCCCTGGTTAAATTTTCACAAAAAAACATGGTAGCCATTATAATTTTCATGTGAGCACTTTCTGCTTGTGTTTGGGTTTCAGCGGCCAGGCCATACATACGGGGAAACCCCCCTGTGGCCGGGGTTTGGGGGAGGGGGCTCATGTGGGATACAGGCTTTTGTGACATGAACAAAGGGGAGCTTCCCATTCAAACTTTTTCAAAATCATGTTCCCAATTTCCCTCCAAGAAAAAGAACAAAAAAATCGCACTGTAATATCTCCTCCCCGTTTTCCCCTTATTATCTGCAGTAATTGTATTTTTACATGGATTTTTTGTGGGTTTTTTTGTTTCTTTATCTTCTTTCCCTTCAGGGCCCCTAAATTTTTAGGTTTCCCCTTTTTAATAATTACCCATATAGGATAATTTTTTCCCGATTGAAATTGAAAGAATTTTAAAGGGGAAAAGGGACAAGGGCAGAAAAAATTTTAAAAAACTCACAATTTGAAGATTATCTCCCCCTTTCTGGAGAGGTAAGAGATTCTGATTTATGTAAAAGGAAAATCATTTTATCTTTAGTAATAACGATTAAAAGAAATGGGGAGGAAAAAAGGGGGGTCTGATGGGTTTCCCCTTTCATCATTCTTTTCTATGGTAATAACAGATGATATGACTTGAGGGGGAGGGGGCTCCTTTATGTTTCCCCATTACATCATTCTTTTCTATGGGAATAACAGCAATACGAATGGGGATGGGAAGGGGGCACTTTATGATGTCACATTTTCTCATTCTTATCTATGGTAAATTTAAAAGATAATTGAAATGGAGAGGGGGGGGCTCCCGCAAATGTTTTTTAGTGATAATTATTAATGTTTTTCTCCATAAAAAGGAAAAACACAGTAAAAGAAGAAGACCTCTAGTGGTCCACTGTTAAAAAGAAAGGGGCCCCAAAATGGGGCCCCAACCTCCTACCTGGTACAGGGGAGACATTAAGAACACAAGGAAACCTAGAGGTTTACCAAAAAAGATCCTTGAGCTGCTGGGCTTGGGGAGGTTTAAACTGCTGCTGGAATGCTGGGACCCCCCAAAAAAAAATTTTTTCCGTAAAACCCGCAGGGGGCTGGTTTTATGCTCTTTCTTTTGTTTTGTCAGGTTTCCATTTGGGGGGTCAGGAATTTTCGCCGTCTATTTCTCTATGGAGGGGTGGGAGTATTTAAAAAAAACCAAGTATCTGCACAAGGACGTTTAAATAGAGGAAACCGCAGCCTCTCACATTTTCCAGGTGATTCCCCTCCTCTCCCGCATTCATAAATGTTCACAAACTCCAGTAAATTCTTTAAAGGGTTCTTAGAACAAAGAGGAAATTTTTGGGTTTTAGCTTTAATAAAAAAATCATGGGGTAAACTGCCCATAAAAAGGGGGGAAAGAGGGAAAACCCTTTCCCGGGGCAAGTTACTAATATCATTCCTTTACTTTCTGTGGAAAAGGGGAAAAGTCTGACCCACTTTGGGAGAAATTTGGGGAAAAATTTGGCCCTTTTATCCACTGGATTTTAAGGCCAGTGATAAATTCTTTGACCTTAAGCTTTGCTTACACAATTTTGTGGTACAAGGTTTTTCACAGGCTAATTTGGGGATGAAATTATGCCCCACAATTACGCCGGTTTACGGGAGCGTGGCGGGGGGGGGCCGGCAGCCCCCCGGCCCATAGATGCATTACTATAATTGACATGTCACTTCCTCCCCGGGGGGGGCATATCTTTCCCCGGGGAGGGGAAACGTAATCCTAGTTCTCTTAGAACTTTGGTTTTTCCGTAATGAGGGGGGCGTATTTTGCCAGTAAGAGCACAGTACCCCGCAAAATAGCCCCAATTTTTACCCGTATGAACGGGATTAAGAGTCCTATCCCCTCCACACAAACACTTAGAATTGATAGTAGAAGAAATTAAAAGATTTTCCAAATACGTCATTAGCAATCCAGGGGTTTCCCTTAGTTTTACGGGGAAAAACAATTTTTTATTTTCACTTTGCAACTCGGGAGATCCTTATCAATCTGGGGGATCCCAACTGTGCGGGGAACGGAGTCTCTCATACATACAGTACAGCAGGCACAGCCACTAAGGCTATGTCTACCGCAGGGAAAAAAACGCCTGAATAAAATACAAAAAACTGATTTTTCGCCCCCTGCCTGTCAAAAGCACTGAAAAAAACGGCCGTTTTTTTCTGAAATTTTGGTTTTTTGGCGCTTTTTTAACTTGTCTTCAAGTCTGGTTTCTATTATGATAAATTAAGCCTTGGATATAACTCCACCCTCAAAAAGTGGATGGAAAGCACATTTTTGCATTTTAAAATTAAAATTTGTAGTCTTTCTTGGTTTTGGGTGTGTAAAATTATCTCGTTTTTGTACCCAAAAAATACTTTTTTTTTTTTTTTAATGGATTTTGACCCTACCCCCATTTTTTTACGGTTTTTTGCCGCTAAAATATTTTTTTTTTTCGGACTTTGGCGAAATAAATTTTTCGCTTTCCCGTAAAAATCTTTTTTCTTACGTATTTCGGCACTACAATACTTTTCTTTACGGATTTTGCCGCTAATAGAGGTTTCTTGCTTTTGTTGCTAAAAAATAAATTTTTTTACGGATTTTGGCACTAAAATCCTTTTTTTTTTTTTTACAGATTGTGTTTTTACGGATTTTGCCACTAATAAAGTTCTCTCAATTTTGTCACTAACGATAATTTTTTTTAAAGGATTTTGGTGCTATTAAAGTTCTCACTTTGGTTATTAAAATACTTCTTTTTTACGTAGTTTGACGCTAAAGTCCATGTTTTTATAGATTTTGGCGCAACTGTTATCTCGCTTTTGCTGCTAAAAATGCAGCTTTTTACAGATTTTGGCACTAATAAATTTATCTCCGAAATCTGTAAGAAAAAAGGATTTTTAGCGACAAAAGGGAGATAACTTTAATAGCGCCAAAATCTGTAAAAAAAAATTATTTTTTTCGTCACAAACGAGAACTTTTTTTAGGGCAAAATCTTCCCAAAAAAAGGATTTTAGCGCCAAAAACCTTTAAAAAAAAGTATAATTTTTCGTCATTAAGCAAAAATCTTTAATTGGCAAAAGACTTTTGCGACTAAAAAATATCACTTTATTACAAAACAGTAGAAGAGGAACTTGTATCGAATTGAAAAATATAAGCTTTAACACCCACTATAGGGAGGAGGGCTCCCTGGGTGGGGTTTTCAATGAAAAAATCGTGGCAAAAAAGTCCGGCGCTTCCCTAGACCCGCAGTAAATTTTTTGCGTCTGCCGTTTTTTTTCAACATTTTTACCAAAGACGACCATGAAAAAAACCGAAAAAAGTCGTGGAGACAGCTGGAGGTTTTTACTTAGAGTTAGGGGAGATGTTTTTTGTTGTTTTTCCCGTGTTTTTTGAAAAGAAAAATGCTGAAAAGGGGGGTTTTTCTGTGCAGTGGAGACCCAGCCTAAGGGAAAAAGGTGTGACAGAGTTTACCTATTGCTTAGCCTCCTCCCCATAGCCACGGTCTGTTTTACACACTGCTGCTGTGCACATATGTAGATTTACAGGCTCCCCCCGCATGTGGCTCTCCCCGCTCGGAAATTGCAATGTCAAAGTCATCCCTCAAGCTGTTGTGCCGACTTGGGGCCCATTCGAGCTGTCTTTTCAGGGCCAGCGCCTTTTTAAAAAAATAAAAACAGGGAAAAAAAAAGCTTTTTTTTTTTCCTAATGCGCATATTTTTAGAAAGTTTTGTATTTTAGTTTCGTTACTTTGAGGGTTTTTCTGGGGTGTAGGGCCCCTTTAAGGGTTACAAAACCCGGGGGTATTGAAAAACAGTAGGAAAAGTGGGGAATTTCTGACTCACTTGGGGAAAAATAGGGAAAAAAAAAAGGTTTTGATCCACTGGTTTTTTGGTCGTGATTTTCTTTGACCTTAAGCATTGCTCACACAATTTTTTTAGGGATAAAGCTTACAAAAAAAAGGGGGTCTTAGCAATCAGTAGGAAGCGGAGGGGGAGAGACTCGTGAGGTTGTAACTGCCACAGGGCGCTTTCGGCTTATGCCCTGACTCAGGGGTTCCTCCCTGGGGTCATATCATTGTTCGTCATGGTAAGAACCTTTCACCTTAGTGATTAAAAATTCCCGTGTGGAACACTGCATTCATAGTGTCCGTGAAAAAGATCCATAAATTAAATTTCTTGTTTTGTTTTTAATAGCAAAATATAGCACTAAAGTTTTGCCATTTTTACACTTTTCACTTTCTGCAGTTTATATTTAGGTGATGTAGAGTTTTAGTTCCGTTGGAGCAGGGCTAAGAGTTACAGTTCGGGCTTTCAGTGCTTTCCTTTTTATTGTTTGGATTTTTTAATTTTGTTTTATTTCACATATTTTGCCTCCTGTCTGGGCAGAAAAATACATCTGCAGATTTTTGCTGTAACTTATCTGTTAGCACGTCTATCTTCAACTGTCCTCCAACTCTCTTCTTGACCCACTGCAACCTGGTTTCCAATCCCATCACTCTACAGAAACTGCCCTAACCAAAGTCACCAATAACTTTGTAACTGCTAAAGCCTCACGCCACTACTCTGTGCTTCTCCTCTTAGACTTGACCTCTGCCTCTGACAGTGTCGACCATTCCCTCCTTCTACAAATCCTCTCATCCCTCGGCATCACGGACTTCGCCCTTTCCTGGTTCTCCTCATATTTTTCTGATCGGACATTCAGGGCGACATGTATGATTTATGTATGATTCTCACAGTGGACCTCGGGAGCCACTCACAAAGATGGACACACACTGGACCTCCTCTTCACCCGCCCCTGCCCCTTATCTGACCTCCAACTCCTCCCACCCCATATATGACCACAATCTGCGTACCTTTTCCACCATCTCCACCCCACCGGCCCCTCTGATCTCACACCTAGTACACCCCCGCAGAAACCTACAAAATCTTAACCTGCGCACTCTCTCTGACTCTCCTGCACACCTCTCTACCATATCCTCATTAAATGACCCAGACGCAGCCACCGCCTTTTACAACCACACAATCACCACCAGCCTTGACTCTGTCGCTCCGCTCACACACAACAAAACCCGCAAACTCAGCAGACAACCCTGGCACACAGCCTCCACTAAACAACGGGCTTCCAGAATTGCCGAACGCCGCTGGAAGAAAACCCGCTCCACCGCTGACTTCACCTCATACAAACAATCACTACATACATTTAAATCTGCACTCACACTAGCCAAACAGGATTTTTCACCACTCTCAAAACCCCCCTGTCTCACATCCCAGAAACTTTTCCCAACCCCTAAACTCTCCCTCCGTTCACCAGCACCGCCTCCCCCATCTCCCTTTCGCAGTGACTTTGCCATCTTTGCATCAATGCTTTTCTTCTACACAAATAACCCATCAGAAACGCTTTCCCCAATACACCCCCCCTATACCGCACAATTCTTGCCCTTTATCTGCTTCCCCCACTGTAACTCGCGACCCTTTCCTCTCTACGCCCAAAATCCCAACCTCATACCTGAAATCTTGACCACTGCCACCCCACCCATCCCAGACCTAGGCTTTATCACCCAGCCCCACCCACTCTTCAAACCTATCGCTAACCCGGGCATCTTCCCTTCCTCTTTTAAACTGCAACTTAACACCCCAAACCTAAAAAAACACCCCTTTTGACCCCTCCTGCTGCCAAATATCCCCCCATCTCTCTCTTCCTTTTTGCACCCCAAACTCCTCGAGCAGCAATCTATCTTAACTATCCTCCCCCCTTCCTCCAACTCTCCTCGACCCACTACATATGGTTTCCGACCCCACCCCCCCCTCCAAAACAAAAATGGAAAAACTGAACCACATCTTCCCCCCCCACCCTTTTCCCCCCACCTTCTCTCCTTACAAAAGCAAACCCTCCACCTGTTCCAATCCCTCCGGGTGTAATCTTCTCCGTCTGTCCTCAAAAACCATAAAATCCAACCCTTCTTTCTGCCTCTTCCCCCACTTTTTGGGTTAATATCTTTGAAATATTTTTTTTCATTTTCCCGCCATAAACACACCTAAAATGTATAAACATATAAAAAAAAATTCACTTCTTTTCTCCCGGATCAAGTATCTCCATAAAATCCAGCTTCTCCTTCTAAAACTTTGTTTAGGGACTTTCCCCCGTCCCTTCCTCAAAGGTCAGGTGCGGTCCCCCAAACTTCGGGGCACACATGGCGATTACCGAAATGGGCTTGTCTTAGAACCTGCCTGCCATATCTATGGACGACTACTTGATACCCTTGCTGGGGAAACTAAAACCGAAGTGCAATTTTTTTTTAATGTTTATAATTTTTTTGGTGTTATGGGTTTTTGAAAAGCCCAAATAAATATTTCAAAAGATATTTTTTATCTCCATAGGGAGTGTTTGCTATATTGTTTTGGAATTATGTTGGGTAATGAAGGCACCCCTTTTTCACTCCCTTCAAAAGGGGCCCCGATAGAAGTCGTGTATTATTTAGCCTTAACTTCTGCCCCACCTTCACCTGAAAAATATCTCTCGATCCGCTAATTCCTCAACTTCGACTCAACAAAAATGCATTTCCAGGGCCTTTTTCATCTCTCGCCTTGAACTACTGCAACATACTTCTCTCCCCGCTCCCGTCTAGCACTCTTGCTTTTCCCTTTAAAACCATCCTCAACTTTGCTGCCCGTCTCATCCACCTCTCTCCTCGCTACTACTCTGCTTCTTCCCTCTGCCAATCCCTTCACTTGCTACCCATCGCCCAACGAATTAATTTCAAGTTACTAACCATGACCTACAAGGCTCTCTATAACCTCTCCCCTCCATACATCTCTGCCTTAATCTCCAAATATCTCCCCTCACACAACTTTCACTCCTCACAGGACTTCCTTCTCTGCTGTCCTCTTGTCAGCTCCTCACACAACCATCCCCAGACTTCTCTCATGCTTCACCCACACTCTGGAACTCACTACCCAAACACATCAGACTCTGCTCCGCGCTCACCAGCTTCAAAAGCAACCTGAGAACTCATCTCTTCAGGAGCCAATAGCCTACAGTAACCCCTCTGTCACTACAACCACCGCAAACATGTCTGCCCTCAACTTCTGTCTCTTTCCCCCTTCCTTGTAAATTGTAAGCCCTAACGGGCAGGGTCCTCTTTCCCTCTGTATCATTTGTTAGTCATCTATTGTCACCATTGTACTTGTTTGACACATGTTATGTATGTAACCCCCCCGAATGTACAGCACGCTGGAACCAATGGCGCTCTGAAATATATAATAACATTACCACGTAAAGGGGGAATACTGTCTCCAGCACTGACTGTGTAGTTGATTTGAATCTGTTAAGACCCAGAAGCTTCTATAGTAGGCCAGTCCTGGCGATCAAGTGACTGCTGGGCATGGGAACGTCTGATCTTTTAGGTTGTATGTCTGTATGGAAGATATTTTTTTTTTATAGCGTGAGTTCAGGACAGGCATTAACAGTTTGTGGAGGATGCTGCAGCAAGTTATTTAGCAGGAACATTTTTTAGATGTCTCAGCACCCCATATCGGAGATGATAGCCACTACTACCATTAAGGCTATATTCACACATGCAGTTTTTGATCTATTTTTTATGTAGATTTAGCTAAAGTCAGGAGTGGATTTTAAAGGATGGAAAAGTATCAATGACTTTTTTTGTATCCACTCCCAGTTTTGTGTTCAAAATTAAATAAAAAAGTGCATGGGATAATCCAACCGTACACTGGTACCAAAGCCATGACTGGTTGATATATGACCATCCTGCTCCTCTGTACTGGAGAGCATGTAGCAGTCAGGGATGGAGTCAAGACACCACCTAATAACAGTGACTCACAGACCCTTTATAATTCTCCATTGGGCATTGTTAGGAAAAGCCCGCGCCGGCCCACTCGAGGGTCGAGGGCCCCTACTTGGGGGTGTATCGCGACTTCGCACCCCCCTAGGTGCACGAGGTCAGCCAGGATAAACTGTTTCAACCGTTACCCCTGTCCGCACCTGCACAGGGGAACCCAGGGCATGCGAGAGGACACCCTCCTTGCCCACGACCCTGAACGACTGGGAGAGATTTGTTTACCCACGCTGGTTAAACAAAGCTCTGACAGTCTAATCAGCTGCCACCAGTTCTTGTTTGGTTATAAGACCGGTCTGTTACCGACTTATAACAAGGCCAGGAACCAGCCTTGGGGTAGCTATATATTTGTAGACCGAGGAATAGGCGTGTGAGGCCGATGATCAAGACAGATTAACTCAGATTAAAGTTTATAGATTTAATTCGCCTTGGAGTGCACACTAGACAGGTAATATGTACAGGATGATAATGTATTCAGGGAAGACTCAGGTGCAAATACGAGTATGGTTACAGACAAAGGCAGTAAATGTGTCCAGTTACCTGAATTGGCTTGGTGGGGGGCCCCACATGGGGGGCTGATGTGGCCCGCTGCGTGGATGCTTCTGGAATCCCTTATATGATGTCAGGTACCCCCGTCCTGAATGCAACAATGGGCCCACATGGGTTCCCTGCTTATATCCGTGATGGGACAGCCCTGGTGGCAGCCACCTACACTCCCCCACCCACCCCTGGGATGGTCTCCAAACTCCTCCTTCTCTGGCCATGCCATTTTTGACTGAAACACCAAAATGGGCCATACCGCGGCAGGGCATTGGGACAGAACGAGTAGCACCATCAGAATCGGCTGGGCCTAAGCTACGCCCTTGATACCAGGCACCCCTACCCTATGGGCTTTCTTAGGCCATCTTTCGATTTCTCGGTCCCCCTGCCTCATGCAAACATGGGAGTGGTGACTATGTGTACGGGGAGTTCCATATTGTAAGATATGAAACCGCCTTAGACCAGTTATGAACGGGTCACCTATGAATCTTTATGAAATATCGGTGACTGGCTGGCATCTGTGTATTCAAGTGTTTGAAGCTTGGGGTTGGGGCTAATTAAGTTGCATGAGGATTCTTTCATGTGTTGACCTCCTGCTGTGAGGTTTCCTCTCTGCCATTTGTTAGCCAGGCTCCTAGTTAATTGAGGATTTCCTATGGAAGGGTATTTACAATGGGTCTGAGCTGATTTGTCATATTTTGAGTGAATTTTCCTCACAGGCATTTGCTGGATACAGTGGTGATAGGCACGCGGATATAGGACTCTGGAAAGATGCTGACCTCAAAACAGAAGTGGCCTAGCATCACAATCTATTGGTGCTTGCTTGTTAAAATGTAATCTTTTGTGCCACCACTGGCATTGCTTGGCAATTTGTATGGACTTTATTATACAGAAATGTGTGTGGGGGTATAGTTTTCGGGTTTAAGGCTTTAAATTTCAAATCAAAGGATTCTGGTAAACCCGATCCCCTTGGGCAGGGGCCCGTATCAAAGGAGCCCAGACGAACATATATGGTCAGATTTTAAAGCAGACGATGGTGGTATCACACAAGATGCAGATGAAGAGCATACTTTTTATCCAGACATAGCCTCAGCCCTTCCCTCCAATGATCTATCATCTGATTCTTTTAAGCAGGTCCCATATTCTGATTCACCACAGATTGTTGAGCAAAATAAAAGTCACATAAAGGGTGTAGAGCATCAATGTCACACAGGAGAGAAACCATTTCCCTGTGCAGAATGTGGAAAATGTTTTGCTAACAACTCTAATCTTGAGACACATCAAAGAACTCACACAGGAGAGAAGCCATTTTCATGTTCAGAATGTGGGAAATGTTTTAGTCCGGAATCGCATCTTATTCAACATGAAGTAGCTCACACTGGAGAGAGGCTGTTTTTATGTTCAGAATGTGGAAAACATTTTAGGGACAAATCATATCTTGTTCAACATAAAAGAACTCGCACAGGAGAGAAGCCATTTATATGTTCAGAATGTGGGAAATGTTTTACTGTGAAATCACTTCTTGATAAACATGAAAGAACTCACAAAGGAGAGAGGCCATTTTCATGTTCAGAATGTGGCAAATGGTTCACTCAGAAATCAAGTCTTGTTCAACATGGAAGAACTCACTTTGGAGAGAAGCCGTTTTCATGTTCAGAATGTGGCAAATGTTTTACTGTGAAATCGTATCTTGTTCAACATGAAAGAACTCACACAGGAGAGAAGCCATATTTCTGTTCTGAATGCGGCAAATGTTTTACTACAAAATCAAATCTTGATAAACATAAAAGAACTCACACAGGAGAGAAGCCGTATTTCTGTTCTGAATGCGGCAAATGGTTTACTACGAAATCAAATCTTGATACACATAAAAGAATTCACACAGGAGAGAAACCATTCTACTGTTCTGAATGCGGCAAATGCTTCACTCAGGGATCAAGTCTTGTTCAACATAAAAGAACTCACACAGGAGAGAAACCATTTTCATGTTCAGAATGTGGCAAATGTTTTGCTAAGAAATCGCATCTTCTTCAACATGAAAGATCTCACACAGGAGATAAATTATTTTTGTAAGAAAAAATATATATATACATATATACCATGATTGTAACAATCCTATTATATAATCTGATATCACTGTAACTGCATGGCAAGCACCATAAAAGAATCATACAAAAAATTATGGAGAATTTTTTTTTTCTTTTTACAATCTTACTGCCCAAAAAATAAAAGCTAATCAATTAATCCCATGTATCCTGAAATGGTGCCTAAGAAAACTTCAACTTGTCCTGCCTGAGACAAGACTATGGATTTATATGTATATTTTTGAAGATGAATACAAGCTATGTAGTGTAGTGCAATCTATGGAAGATGCTCATAAAGTGCAAGCAGACCTGAACACACAGTGTTTGGGCATCCACTTGGCAAATGAGGTTCCATGTGGATACATGTAAGGTTATGCATCTGGGTAGGAATATTCTGCAGGCGTCATATGTCCTAGGGGGTGAAAAGCTGGGAGAATCGCTTGTTGAGAAAGATCTGGGCATTCTTGTAGATCATAGACTACAGAAGAGCATGCAGTGTCAATCAGCTGTCTCTAAGGCCAGCAGGATATTGGCGTGTATTAAAAGAGGCATGGACTCGTGGGACAAGGATGTAATATTACCGCTGTATAAAGCATTGGTGCGGCTTCACTTGGAATATTCTGGTCAGTTCTGGTCTCCAGTTTATAGAAAAGATGTAATGGAGCTAGAGAGAGTGCAAAGACGAGCAACCAAACTTATAAGGGGAATGGAACACCTCAGTTATGGGGATAGGTTAGCAGAATTGAACTTATTTAGTCTTGAGAAAAGACAGCTCTGTGTGGACATGATTAGTTTATATATAAATGGTCCCTACAAAAAGTATGGGGAACAATTATTTCATGTAAAGCCCCCTTAAAAGACAAGGGGACATTCCCTTCGGCTGGAGAAAAAAGGATTCAGTCTCCAGAGGAGAAAAGCGTTCTTCACTGTGAGAACTGTAAGTCTGTGGAATAACCGCCTGAGGAGCTGGACACAGCAGGAACAGTTGGGAGTTTCAAGAAAGGCTTAGATAACTACCTGAAATGAAAGAATATTAATGCGTACGTAGCTATGTAAAATTCTTTATCCTGGCTGGCGGCGGCTCTGGGGTCAGAGATGGGGAGCAGATGGTTCTTGCCTTGTGGGTTTCAGGGCATTAACCAGTTGTGAGGCTGGGCTTGAAATACTTGTCTCCCTCTCTTCACCCACATTTTACCCACCCTTGGTTGAACACGTGTCTTTTTCAACCATACTATGTAACTATGCGTCGACTATAGCACATTCATCTTTGAGACACAGAACCCATATGGTGCTCTCCCCAAGGAGAGATATTCTTCTTCTGAGCCACTGATTGCCTCCTGCCCAGTATCGCTCTGCTCTGCACTGATGAGGGGCAAACCCCCGAAACAGCTTTATGGAGATGGGTGATGCTGACTTGGCTAATATCCCTGTTGCTTTCTAAAGACTCAGTGGGTCAAAAGCGAATTGAGGATTTGTTATGTCCAATAGAGAGCGCTTAAGCTTCTCAGCTCCTTTCCCATAATGCCTTGTGATATAAAGATACATGAAAAAGAGAAGTCAGTATAAGAAGGGAAGAAAAATCAAGAGTAATGTTTCTGATTACGGTTATATTTGGTTTTATTTCTTTGTTATGTGTGCATTTTTCTAAATATTTCTTCAATGTCCTTCTGTATATATACAGAGTATTTGTAGCATCCGGATGTAAAGGGGTTTCATTATCTCCATAGAGGGATGATGAATTTAAGACCCCTAAAGAGACAGAAAATAGATCTAGCCATGCTGCAGGAGACTCATCTAGAGGTCAAAGCTTATGGGTGAGTGAGGTTTTGCGATCCCCAGCATTAAATGGGAAGGTGGGAGTAGTTGTCCTCATAAATAAAAAGGTTCCTCGCAAAATTATTTCTCATTGGATAGATGATGAAGGGCCAGTTATGAAATTGCTGATACATTGGTAGGGAGACTGAGCTCATGTAACATTTATGCTCCAAATAAAACAAAGGGCTACATGTCCCATTATGGCTGTGCCATTATTTGGTGTATTTTGCACCAAAAACTGTTGACATCCTATTCTCTATATAAATTAACTGTTCTACACCAAAACTAGGCACTTTATACGCCAGGCACAACACATTAGAATGTGCCTTAACTAGGTGCATCAAATATGCTAGCAATGATATGCTATGCACCTAAATTATGCGTATTATACTATGCAAGTTAGACCAGACTTCAGATTTTTGACAGGTTCATTCATTCAGGGACACTATAAACTCATTTAATACATTTTAAAAGTGGCGTGGCGGTGCCTCTTGTCTGACATGTTGCCCAGTCTTTTTTCATAATTTGAGTAGGCGTGTATTGGGAGATGTAGAACTAAATTTATTACAAAGGGATTTTAAGGGTATTAAAATCCAACCTCATAATGTCCGGGCTGTGTAGACTAGCGGTCAGATTTTCTTTTGAGGCTTATGGGGATGGTTTACAGCCGGTTTTCAAACAGATTAAAAATCCCAAATCATTCATAAAAACAATCAAATCGTAAATCCTTGCCCTGTACACCAGGGGTCCCCAACCGCGGGTCTGTGGACCAGCACCAGGCTGTAGCGCATCCCCAGCCGGTCCGCGACCATGGCGACACATGATGCCGGCTGCCCGCCCGGGCGGTCGGCATCTGGTCTGCACGGCCGATGTAATCTGGCCGCACAGACCTAGCAGCTGCACACAGCGTGCGGCTCCTTCACTATAGAGAAAGCAGGGGCGGTTCATTACCACCCCTTTTTTCCCATACCCACCTACATGATCAGCGGCGCAGGGGGAGATGCAGAGGTGTCGCACAACCCCCCCGGCGCCCCCGGGGGTGGTTTACCTGGAGGGGGCCTGCAATCGGGGGGTGGAATTTTCTTTTCTTTTTTTTTTTAAAACCGGATCTGAATTAAAACCCATAATGGAGGGGGAAATTACATGGGGGGGAAAAATTTCTGGGGGGCATATTACTATGGGGCAAAAATAAAAAAGGGGGGGTAATCACTAAGGGGCATATACAAAAAGGGCATATTACGGAGGGGCATATTACCCAAAAGGGGGATTATTTTCTATTACTGGGGGGCATGTTTTATCTTATTACGGGGGGGCATGTATATATCTTTTCGGGGGGGGCATGTATTTTATCTTACTGGGAGGGGCTTTTATTTACATTTCAAGGGGGTGAATTTATCTTTACGGGGGGGGCATGTATTTATCATTACTGGAGGGGCATTTTTTAATTACTGGGGGGGCAGTATTTATCATTTCGGGGGGGCATGATTTTTCAATACTGGGGGGGGCATGAAATTTTTCATTACGGAGGGCATTATTATCATTACTGGAGGGGCTGTATTTTAAAAATGGGGGGCATGTAAAATCATTACGGAGGGGCATTATATATCATTACTGGAGGGGGCATTATTTATCTATTACTGGAGGGGGATGTATTAACATTACAAGGGGGGAGAATTTTTTCTATTTCTGGAGGGGGGAGTTTTTATTACTGAGGGGGAGTTTTTATCATTACTGGGGGGCATTAATCATTACTGGGGGGGCAGAAATTTTTAATCTTAACAGGGGGTATATATCCTATGACAGAGCTAATTTAAAAGTATATTTTTAACATGTAAAAGCGACAAATTACTTAACTGACTGCACTCGGGACAGCATTAAAATAAAACTGACCCCACAGGCTAACAACATCCGCATTTTTAAAAAAACTGGGTTTCCCCCCACATACCTTACAAATAAAACATTTTAAAACTTTTTTGGGGTTTTTTTCTTTTGTGTGTGATTTTAAACACCCAAACCCCTCCATAACCCCCCCTTAATAACCCCGCCCCCACCCGGGGGGTGGAAAAAATTTCTGGTAATAAACCATCCCTGGAAAAAAGGTTTGGGGACCCCCTGCGGACAGGCCTTAACTGTTTTTTCCTAGTGTTTTTTTTAACCATTACAGAGGAAAACATCCTACCCCACTCAAAATTTTATTATGCAGATGACACCCAACTCTTTGGGGAATCATGGGAAATTGCCCCATAAAGGCAAGCAGAGCCCACACACTATACTTGGGGGCCCCTTGGGAAATGAGGTTTAATGTGGAAATGTAAATTATGCAAAAACTCGCCCGGCTCGCTACAGGGACTTTAAAACAAAAACACGGCCCGCTACAGGCACTTTAAAACCCCCGCTCAGCAAAAGGGACATTTTTCCCCACGCTCACACAGGGACTTACACAACCCCCAGCTACAGGCACATTACACACACACGCCAGAGCTACAGCACATTTCAAAAACCCTCAGCTACAACACACACGGCCCTACGGGGACATTACACACACACGGGTCACCACACCCATTAAAACACCCCTCCGCTACAGCACTTACACACCAAAAGCTCAGCACACAATTAACCCCACAAAGCCAGCTACAAAACACTTACACCCCAC
>JAODAL010014869.1:0-85897 GCA_025379985.1 Phyllomedusa bahiana | reverse complement strand
AATTAAAATAACCATATTAAAATTTTTAATACTGATAATAAAGTGGAGTTTTGCACCTAACAAAGAGACCTGCAGTTACTAGAAATAAATGTGTATCCAATAGAAGTTTCAGGCTCCCAAATATCCAGGAAATTTTTTCAATAGCAAACGTTAATAATAAAGATATTCCACCTACAATGTCTACACAAGTCTTGGTGAACTTTATCCAGTGTTCTTTATAGATAGAGCTTGTCTGTGTTCCGCCCCGGCCCCCCCCCCCCCCGCTCCCACCCGCCGTGAATTTACAGTGGTAGATGCTGCTTAAAATTCTCTAGCTAACTACAAAAATTGGGAAGGATCACAGCTAATAGTAGAGGTTTCTCTGTGCAGAAAAGACTAATTTCGCTGAGCTGTTTGGCCACAGGCAGAGCGCAGGTCCTATCCCTATAGACGCTGAGAGACACTGAGGCTGAAACAGGAACACGTTCTATGTAAAACGAGTCATGTGATTTTCCAGCCAATCGCAACCAACACATCCCAGTCATGACGTCGCACACACATCTCCCCCTTTCTCTATTCTGTAATCTGATTTGCTGGCTGCCAAAATTACAGGAAGCGCCGAAAAAGACGCGATCTTTATAGATGATGCTCAGATTTTAAACCTTAATTATCGCATGATCTGGAAATTCGATCACCATAAAAACCTTGCCGATTTCAACTTTGTCGATAAAAATCGCTCAACACTAGTCAGGAGCCAAGCGGCCACGGGGTAGAAAACCCGCTTCGCAGGTCCAAGAAAGTAGCGGCACAGGGGCTCAGCAACCCACGGCGGTAGTAGTCACTCAGTGCGTAGCGTTGGCGGCAAAATCAGCTACTCGGCGGTGTGGCATTTTCTTTGCTAAGACACCAGAGGAGCCGAAATGGGTATATGTGGAACTGTGGGCAGAAAGTGAAGCATGGCCGGGAGCAACGTTGGCACCACGGCCCTGCGTCAACACATGCAGCGTCAACATCCGGTGGCCTGGGAGAACCGTGGCTCAGATGTGGTGGTTCATCCTGCCGCCGCCTCCGAAGCAGCGGTCAGTGGCATGCATGCCATTGCAGCCAGTCAAGGCTCCACCACCTCTGCAGAAGGGAGCTGTTTCTCTTTGCCATCATTTCCTGGTCCAGATGCACACTGCCACCCCAGATTGAGGATCCGCTGGACTACTGGGCAGCCAAACTGGATGTGTGGCCGCAACTTGCCGAGTTTTCAGTGGAGAAGCTGTCCTGCCCGGTCAGTAGTGTGGCATCAGAGAGGGTGTTCGTGTCGGCGGGCCATCATTACCCCAAAAAGAACCCGCTTGTCCCCGGAAATGGGGGAATGACTGACCTTTTTTCAAGATGAATCAAGCGTGGATCGGCCAGGATTTCCACACACCAATGCCTTAGGCGTCAGATTACATCAGCCATGACGCCTCACCAAAACTGAGTCTGGATTCAAACTACCTGCCTCAGCCACTATTCTGATGCCGCTACCCGTCTGATGCCACACATCTGCTGCCAGTTTCTCCATCTGCCACCAATCATCTTTACCAGGGACTGGTATTGCCACCCACCTCCACACTGTCATTGTGCCACTCTATGACCTCATGCTGCTGCTGCTGTTGCTGGTGCCGTGACATCCACACTGTGTCATTGTGCCACTGTCTGACCTCATGCTGCTGCTGTGGCTGCTGCCGTGACCTACACAATCTGTCATTGTGCCACTGTCTGACCTCATGCTGCTGCTGTGGCTGCTGCCGTGACCTACACACTGTGTCATTGTGCCACTCTGTGGCCTACTCCTGTTTTTGCCACCTCCAGAATGCCATTGTGCCACTGTCTGACCTCATGCTGCTGCTGTGGCTGCTGCTGTGCCCTCCACACGGTGTTATTGTGCCACTCTGTGGCCTACTCCTGTTTTTGCCACCTCCAGAAGTCATTGTGCCACTGTCTGACCTCATGTTGCTACTGTTGCCGTGACCTCCACACTCTGTCATTCTGCCATTCTCTGACCTCATGCTGCTGTGGCTGCTGCCGTCTCCTCCACACTCTGTCACTGATGTGGCAACCTGAGCCTTCAGCTTGTTTTTTTCCAGCTGGCGCTGCCATGGCCCATGACTTTATCAGGCTACATTCCCTCTTCAGTTTTTTGGTCAGTTTTGCCCTCTTAAGTGCCCAGGGAATTTTATAGTGAAGCGATTCTAAGGGCGGCGGCAGTCATATGCGTGTCATACTAAAACACGCATATGAAGACCAAACCAAGCTCCTTCTGCATATTTAAGCATGGCACAACGTTCTACAGCACCCTACAGGCTCTGTGCAGCCTGGAAATAGCTGTTTTTTAACGCGATTCGTCCCGAAGTAATTCGGACCGAAATGAATTTTGTTGGAAAATTCGGCGAATCAAATTTTTGAGAAATTTGCCCATCTCTACCAGGAGTGGATCCTGTAGTTTTGAGAATTTAATTCCTTCCTTTATATTCTTCATTTACTTCTGAGTCCACTGCTACCTTTGTCTCAAAAAATGCTGTGACAGTTTATCAAACCTAATCTAATTAGGGTGGTTTTAGAATTTGGGATTTGCACATTTCTAACATACTTTTTTTGGCAAATTCATCCCATAGACCTCAATGTTTGTTTTTGCTGCAAAAAAACAGGTGTGTGTTTTTCTACATTACAAATCATGTTATTCAAAGAGGAATATTTCAATCACAAGATATTGGAGCACCTGATTTGTAATGGGAGACACAAACCCTATAAAGTACTTCTAAAAAACACATGTACCTGAACACCTTACTTTGAAGAAAAAAATGTATCAGCACTCACATGAAGCGTGAAAAAATTCATGTAGTTTTTAAAGCATCATTGCTTCCAAAAAACACCATATAAAAGTATGTGAAGTAAGCTCTATGCTGTGAACTCATTACAGCATCCAGACATCTTCTTGAATCCTCCTTTACAATTGAACGAGAAAATTAGGAACAAAAATTAAATGCATCAACTCAAAAATAGCCTAAAGTTAAATACATTTCTTCCTCAGAAACACATTTATAAGAATAAAATCTTAAAATATCTACAACATTCCAGCATTCCCTTTATACAGATTATTTATTTTAGATATTAGAACTTTCACATTAATATTGTAAAAATTAAACTGGACAATAGATTTCGACAAGATTTTGACAAAATATTAATTCATAAATTCATTTTTATTTCTTTATTTTCGTTAGCCAATGATCAATAGTATGGGTATAACGAAAATAAAGAAATAAAAATGAATTTATTGAATTAATATTTTTCATTGTTCATTTTATATACAGATCGGTACAATTTCGGGAGTATTATCATTTTATTTCTGCCATGTACAGTTTTATTACAGATTGCATTTGAAAACCCATAAGAGCCTCGCTCGCTCTCCCATTGGTCCAAATAACCGCGCCTCTTTTAACTTAGCCAATCACAAACAGAGCTCGCTCTGCATTTCTTTTCCCCATAGAACTCTATGAGATAAGTAGCTCACCCGCTGATTGGCTAAGCTGGACGAGCCCTTTTTCCCCCCAACCAATCACAGTACTAGAATATTTCCCATAGACAGTAATAACTTTTAGGGCGCCCTTCTATTGCGCCCTTCTTTCTCCACTCAAAATAGACGCACTACATGAAAAAAATTCATGTAGTTTTTAAAGCATCATTGCTTCCAAAAAACACCATACAAAAGTAAGTGAAGGAAGCTCTATGCTGTGAACTCATTACAGCATCCAGACATCTTCTTAAATCCTCCTTTACAATTGAACCAGAAAATGAGGAACAAAAATTAAATGCATCAACTCAAAAATAGCTGAGTCTAAACTTAAATACATTTCTTCCTCAGAAACATATTTATAAGAATTATATTTTAAAATTCAAATATCTCCAAATTCCAGTATTCACCTGATACAGATTATTTATTTTAGATATTAGAACTTTCACATTAATATTGTAAAAATTAAACCAGACAATAGATTTCGACAAGATTGTCTGCCATGTAGGTTGATAAATGCCTGTTGTTTTCCTTATTACAAAATCTAAAATAAAAGCTGTAGACATGGTGCAATGAATGTTGGCAGCAAATAAGTTGAATTGGAAATTAACACAGCTATATGAGTAAGGCTATGTCTACACTGCACAGGAAAACGATCGTACCTTCGACGCTTCTCGTTTTTTTAAAGCGCCGAAGATACGATCGTTCCTGCGGCCCCAGAGACGGCAATAGGAAAGACGAGCTGAAGTCTACACAGCTCGTCTTTTCTCTGCCCGTCTTTCGGCAGCGGCGTATTATACAACAGGAAAAAGAGAAGCGACCACGGTTTTTGTACAAAGCGTGACGAAAACCGCGGTCCTCCATCAGAGAAAAAATGGCCGCTTTTGGGCCGTTTTTTGTCCGATGCAGTGTAGACATAGCCTTACACTTTTAACACTTTGAAATTTTTAGTTTTGTTTAAATAAAAAGAATAATAAGGTTTTATTGACACCTATTGTACTTTAAAAAGTTGTTACCATCTTTTACGTACTTTCTCTCCATCTATCTCATAGTAAGTTCTGTCATTTATACCTAATATTTTCCATCTAAAGTCTTAAAATACACACACACATAGTCCTAAGGCTATGTCTACAAAGCAGTGGACAAAAAACGACCTGAAAACTAATTACTAAAAACGTTCATGAAACTGAGTTTTCTGTCCACTGTCTGTGAAAAACAGCTGAAAAATGGTGCGTTTTTTTGCACTTTTTTTCACTCATTTTTTGCTTGTCTTCAAGCCCGTTTTTAATGTATGCTTAAATTAATCCACTGGATGTAACTCTGCCCTACAAAAGGGCATGTAAAGCACATTATTGAATTTATATATCATCTTGTAGTCGTTTTATGGATTTTGGCACTAATAAAGTTATATCGCTCTTGTCGCCAAAAATACTTTTTTATGGATTTTAGCCTTAAAGTCCATTTTTTTTACTGATTTTGGTGCTAAAATCCGTATTTTTATGGATTTTGGTGCTAATAAGGTTATCTTTCATTTTTTTACGGATTTTGGCCCTAAAGTCCGTATTTTTATGGATTTTGGTGCTAATAAAGTTATATCGCATTTGTCGCCAAAAATAAATTTTTATTTACGGATTTTGGCCTTAAAGTCCATTTTTTTACGGATTTTGGTGCAAAAAAACATATTTTTATGGATTTTGCCGCTTATAAAGTTATATTCTTATGGATTTTGGCGCTAAAATAAATTTTTACAGATTTTGCCGCTAACACACTTATTTCGGTTTTGCAACAAAAAATCTGTTTTTAAGGATTTTAGCGGCAAAATCCGTAAAAAACAGACTTTAGCACCAAAATCCGTTAAAAGGGATTTTAGTGCCAAAATCCAGAAAAACAATACCATAGCGCTAAAATCCATGAAAAAAAACTATTTTAGCGCCAAAACCCATAAAAAAAAGTATTTTTGTGTAAAAAGTGTAATTTTAGCATCAAAAGCGAAAAAAATTTAAAGATGCCAAAATCCGTAAAAAATTTATTTCAGCGCCAAAACAGCTTAAATATGCTTTTCTAGCGTTAAAATCTATTTAAAAAAAGTATTTTTAGCAACCGAAGCGAGATAACTTTATTAGTGCCAAAATCTGTAAAGAAAATAATTTTAGTGCCAAAATCCATAAAAAGGATTCTTGTGCCAAAATCGTAAAAAATACCCATATTTTTAGTTTCAGAGGCAAGATAACTTTAATAGCACCAAAATATGTTAAGAAAAGGATTTTAGTGCCAAAATCCATAAAAAAAAGGATTTTTGCGCCAAAATCCGTAAAAAAACGTATTTTTAGTGTTAGAAGTGAGATAACTTAATTAGCGTCAAAATATGTTAAGAAACAGATTTTAGCGTCAAAATTCATAAAGAAATGGATTCTGGCGCCAAAATCATGTTAAAAAAAAACGTATTTTTAGCATCAGAAGTGAGATAACTTTATTAGAGGCAAAATCTGTAAAAAAAAAAAAAAAAGGATTTTAGCGCCAAAATCTGTAAAAAAACCCATTTTTTCATGAAAAAAATATGAATTGCGCCAAAAAACACGGCAAAAGATTTCCGGCGCTTTCAATAAACTCCTGTAGTAAATTTTCTGCCCTGCTCTGGCGTTTTTTAGAACATGCTGCAAATGATAACCAGTAAAAAAAAGAGCAGAAAAAAGAAGCTCAGTGTAGACAGCAGGGTGTTTTTACAATAGAAGTCTATGGGAGAGGCTTACAGTCGTTTTTCCAGCGTTTTTAGAAAAGGAAAAACGCTGAAAAAACTGATGTTTTTCTGTGCAGCGTAAACATAGCCTAAAGGTTTAATAAACCGGCAGATGTAGGCTTTATCTCTTGACAATATGGTTACATACTGTAAAACCATAATTCTATTGAGAACTAGTAACTGACTCAAAATTTGATTTCACAGACTATTTCACAGAGCCACAGGCAGCTTCTGGCCCACAGCTAATAGTTACACTGTGGGTGTGTCTATAGCAGTGACTGGCATATCAGCTCTAGTGCTACTGTATTAGTATAGTTACAGTAACACGAGTGCAGGAGGATTATAAACTGTAGTGCACACAACTAGAGAGCTCTAAGGGGTTAAATCTTGTCATTAACAATCTCCTATGCTACTGATAATACTAAACAGGGAGTGAGTCACTGTGGTTGGAAGGCAACTTTGAGCAATGTAAGCAGAGAGAGAAGAGAGAGATGTTAGGTAACCAAAATAAACTTGTGTACGCTAAGAGGAGATAACATCTCCTTTATTTTCTGTACAAAGCAAAATCAAAACAGTAATATATTTGGTACTGATCTTCATTTACCTTTTCCTACATGTTAAAAGATAATCATTGTGGTGAGAAAATACCTTTAAGAATGATGTCAGCAAAATGCATGTTAAAAATACACTTTATAACAGTTGCAGTGACACTTACCTCAGAAATCAGTGCCTCTTCATCAATATTCATCTTCAGGTTGATAAAGTTGGCTACCATGCCTCCGTCTTCGCTTTCCCTACGGTCTCAAATTGGATACTAGAGATGAGCGAATTTCTCAAAAAATCGTTTCGCTGACTTCGCAGAATTTTCCGACAAAATTAGTTTCGGTCCGAATTACTCCGGGACGAATCGCGTTAAAAAAACAGCTATTTCCAGGCTGCACAGAGCCTGTAGGGTGCTGAAGAAAGTTGTGCCATGCTTAAATATACAGAGGGAGCTTGGTTTGGTCTTCATTCAATGCTGTGTTATAGTATGACACGCACATGACTGCCGCCGCTCTTAGAATCGCTTCACTATAAAATTCCCTGGGCACTTAAGAGGGCAAAATTGACCAAAAAACTGAAGTGGGAATGTAGCCTGATAAAGTCATGGCAGCGACAGCTGGAAAAAAACAAGCTGAGGGCTACGATCCTACCATAGCATCAATGAACACAGTAGTAGGTTACTGGAGCTGCCACAGATCGCAGCACAGTAAGGGGACGTCACAGCAGGAGTCACCCTGCGAGGCCACAGCATCCAGTGTCATCTACCGGCCATGTGTTGACCACACACTTGGCATACACTTTCTCCCAGATGACATCTGACAACCCCAGCCAAGAGTCGGTGGGTTTGTCACACACAACCCCTAGTTGGCATGGCTCAGGAGCAGGTGAGGAGCTCTCACCTGTCCTCAACCCACCTCTGCCCCATTCGCTTCCCACAGCCAGAGAACTACTGTGTACGGTGGCCTCTGCGCCACTATACAGTGAGGACCAACTATTTGAGGACAGTGGGCAGCAAAGAGGTGGGGAAGACATCCGCTGCTTCTTGCAGAAGCGGGCAAAGAGTGATGAGGAGAGTTGCAATCGGGAGTTGTGTTGCGAGTGGTCAGGCTTTGTACAGCGACACCGTTGAGGAAAACGGCGGTGACAGGCAAACACTAATCGATGTAGCCGATCGCACATGGGAGCCGGGAGAAGCAGGCGAGGCTGGGACAAGTTATTCTGGTGCCCTAGTTAAACAAGGCATAAAGTGCCCCCCAAATGGAAAATTCAGTCCACTCCATGCCTTCTTGTGCCCAAAGCCATCTTAACAGAATTACGGGCCCCTGGGCATGACACAGCAGTGGACACTGCCCACATACATGATATCATCCCACTTGGCCATGCCTCGAGCTCCCCTATCCCCCCAAGCACACCCATATTATCACACCACTTATATCTGGACACTGGCATCCTGCAGCCTATAAGACTGTTTGGCAGGGCAGGACGCCTTTGGCTCCCTTCTCAACCTTTTTTTTTAATTGTTTGCATGTCCTAAAATCACATGAACAATTTTAAATAAGCAAAGCTACCCAAAGGGGATCCAGGGTATGTTTCTTGTATTTCTGGGACATACATACACCACTTGGGGCTCATATACTTGTGGGGCCCCCGGGCAACTGTCTAGTGTGCCCAATGGAAAAGATGGCCCTGCTTGTTCCCCCTTCTCTCCCTGAGATGAAGTGGCACCCTACGTGGTCGCCTACCCTTGACTACCCATTGTCCCGGCCCTGGAAGCATTCCGTTATCTCTACATTAAGTTTTAGGAGACGCGAGGAGAAGAAGGAGCCTTTTGGGAAACAAACAACAATCTGGGATCTTGAACAGTAGAGAGTTAATGTCTGGGCCAGGAGATGTAAAGTTGGGTGTCATCAGCATACTGGTGGTTTGAAAACCCATATGATGCTATCAGTTTGACCCAGACCAACAGTGTACAAGGGTTCATCATTATCACAGGGAGAAGAGAGCAGCAGCTTGCGTGACAGGCAGTGGCGCAGCCCGTAAGTCGGTAGTGTGGCAGGGAGTCAGCAGGGTGGCAGCAGTGCGAGGCTGGGAGCCAAACGGCCACGATTTAGACCACCCACTTTGCAGGTCCCAGAAAGTAGCGGCACAGGGGCCAACCGGGTCAGCGGTGGTAACAGACAGTCAGTGCAGCGCTTTGGTGGTAAAATCACTTACTCGGCGGTGTGCCAGTTTTTTGACGAGACACCAGAGGAGGGTTGAACATAACTATATGTAGAATCTGTGGGCAGAAAGTAAAGCGTGACCAGGGACCTAATGTTGGCACCACGGCCCTGCATCAACATCATGCAGTGTCACCATACGTGTTTCAGATGTGGTGGTCCATCTACCAGTCCAGATACTCCAGCTCCTCGGCACTCATAGTGCCAGCAGTCGTTCACCGAGACGATTGCCAAGAGACAGCAGTATGCGTCTGCCATTCTTAAGTGCAGAAGCTGACCGTGCTCCTATCCAAGTTAGTGGTACTGCAGTCCCTCCCTTTTCAAGTGGTGGACTCTGCACCAATCAAAGAACTGGCCAGGAAACTTGGCATTCACTTCAGCCATTCTAACGACACGGATAGTGGCTCCTATGGACCACCGCAAGCGGTGGTAGCGACCACGCCAGGGAACGGGTCTAAGTAGGTCCCGGTTTTCACCAGAGCCCGCCGCAAGGCAGGATGGACTTTCTGCGGCAGGAGTCCTACCAGGTTGCTACCCCTGGCTCGACTAGCTTGATGTGGCAGCCGAGGTGCAGCGAGGTACAGAATCGTAAGGCGAAACTCATAGTCAAAGGTAAGGCCAACAGGTCAGGGCAGGTGGTGGAGATTCGAGGTCAGGTAACGTAGCAGAAAGGTCAGGTACACGGGCAGAGAGGAACTGATGAACAGGGGGGAAATTGATGAACAGGGGAGGGCCTCCCATTTTTCCACCGTTAACAGGGGAGGGCCTCCCCTTTTTCCACCGTTAACAGGGGAGGCCCTCCCCTTTTTCCACGGTTAACAGGGGAGGGCCTTCCCTTTTTCCACCGTTAACAGGGGAGGGCCTCCCCTTTTTCCACCGTTAACAGGGGAGGGCCTCCCCTTTTTCATATAAAGCCAGTGTTGCAGCATTTGCTTTTGCTTCTTTATTGTTCTGTCCCATTCCAGTTTTGTACTGAATTACATCAACAATGGCACAGAATGCAAAATTAAGCACCTAAAACATCCCTGTAGTTATGGTCTCCTTCAGTTCAAGTTTTCCCTACGCTGCATTTGAACAAACTGGTGTAATACAGAAACTGGATTCAAACCACCAATGTTTTTTACTTCATGATTGTTTGATTGCACTGCTGTCCTCCTCAATGGTCTTGGTATGCAGAGGCTTACTGCTCGCCAAAAAACCTTCCATGCCCCTTTTCCCATCAATACTGCAAGAAGCAGTGGGTGTCTGCCCCACCTCTTCGTTGCCAAGTAGCTGCTGACTGTCCTCAAATTGTTCGTCCTTGCTGTATAGTGACGCTGACCCAGACCACAAAAGTAGACTCTGGATGAAGGAAACGGATGGGACAGAGGCGGGTTGAGGACAGGTGAGGGCCGCTGACCCGCTCCCGGGCCATGCCAACTAAGGGTTGTGTCTGACGTTCCACCGACTCTTGGCTGGGTTGTCAGATGTCAGCTGGAGGAAGTTTGGGTGACCTAGTCAACCAATCAAGAACCCATTGGGTTGCTGAAAAAACACACGGCCGCTAGATGACAGCGTCAGTTGTGGCCTCACCGAGTGACCCCTGCTGCGACGTCCCCTTGCTGTGCTGCGACCTGGGCCTGGAATGTTTGTGCCTCTGCCACTCGCAGGTGAAGAGCCTGCCACCTCTCTGTCTGACTTACTGTTTGTTCTAAAATGTACGACACTGTTTGATGAAGATATCTGTATATGATAAATAAAACACCCTGTATTTGACTCCCAAAAGAACCCAGTAACAAGCTTTGGGTAACCCTTGGATTAAATTGCGCTCCACAAATGGGGAAGAAAAATTGACTTTTTATGTGCGTTTAAAAACACTGTGTATTTTTACTGAATATAAAAGCACAAACAGGCTTAATCAACCTTCAGATATGAATTGTGCTACAGCCAAAATGTCTTTTTTGGCGTTGAAAAACAATGTTTCTTTTACTGAGTACAACTGCAGAAAAATACTTAGTTAACCCTGGATTGTAAATTGCGCAAAAGAAATGTGCTAGCAAAAATTACCAGCTTTGTAGCGTGTTAAAACGGCGTGTATTTTACGGAACACAACAACAGAAAAACTCGTAATTAACCTTCGGATATGAATTATGCTGCAGCCAAAATTTCTTCTTTGAAAAACAACGTTTCTTTTAGTGACCACAACAGCAGAACAACGCTTAATTAACCCCTGTATCTAAATTGCGCAAAGGAAATGAGCAACCAAAAATTAAGTGGTATTTGGATTATAAAAACGCTGTTTCTTGAACTGAATACAACAGCAACAGGCTTAGATAACCCTTGGATATTCAATGTGCTCAAGAACTGAGCAGATAGCATTAAAAATTTTATATTTCACTGATTGGACGCACACTGGACTTCAATTCCAATACCCCACAAAATCAAATGAACGTGTAAGTAAAGCAGTTCTGAGACAAGCTGTGACACCCCCCAAAATCGCTGTAAAAAAAGTTAGTTCTTTAGCATGAGATATCAGCAAAAGCAGCAGCTTCCCTACACAGCACAGTGAGAACAGTGTGAACTGCCAGTGTTGCGCCCGGACTAATATAGTGTGGTAACGTCACAGAATCCCGCCGGTCTCTGATTGGCTTCATCTCTGCACATTTCATTTAGGCTACGCCTTTCTTCCTCCCAGACTTCTTTGCCCCATGTAATGCCATGTGCTCGCAGCCATTTATCAATTTTAAAAACACGCTTTTGTTCCCGCAAATCCCCCCAAAACTTCGACTTCGTTCAGAATCGAAGTTTTCCTGAAATTCTAAACGAATTCCACTTCGTTAGAATCGATTCGCCCACCTCTATTGGATACATTTCCTTGGAAAACCCCTTCTTGCATTGGAAAGTGGCATTTTCATTACTTATGTGTGTCAGAATTCCACATTGCAGTTTTCTGAACCGTGCATGCAAAAATCTAAGTAAGGTAGAGTGCTAGATGCATTCCTAATTAAATAAATAGGAGGAAGTCTAAAGGCAATAAATCGTCACCTGCCGTGGGCCACCACCACGAAACCTTAATACTGGGTTCTATATTATGTGCTGATGGATATTTAAGTTTAACAAGCAAGTAGTTTCTGCAAATTCTGTAGACTAAGTTGCAGACCATTCCCAAATATTTCCTTACACTGAGCATTATATCAACAGTAAAAGGATTTTCTGAGATGAGGAAAATAAGATAAAATAACAATATGACCATTACTCACCATTACTCATAAATAGCATCTGTGACCTACCTTTCAATAGATCATGGAAAACAACTTTTATTTTCAGAAAGCAATATAATAGCTAACAACATATCTGAAAACCTTTTTTTTAACATTCGAGTTCGCATTTTTATCAACAGACTTCTAAAATGCTCAGATGCCTAACCTGTATGTAAAATACATTGATACACTCCTAAAACTGTGGCTACATAACCCCATCTAAAGCCAGCATCATTGCACTGTTCTATCACCCTTTTATCATATCTACTGTATATAAGCGAGAATAAGCCAAGTTTTTCACCACAAAAAAATGTGCTGGAAAAGCCCTCCTCGACTTAGGGTATGTTCACATGTATGTATGTTCACACGTACAGTACGCCCTGCAATTACGCCGGGTCTTTGGCAGTCGCGCTGATCAGCACGTACTCCAGCGATGTGGGGGGCCGGCAGCCCCATAGACATGCATTACCGCGAATAAATGATATGTCACTTATCTCCTCGCGCGTACAATATGATCTTATTTAACGCCTGGGGAGAGGAGGCGTAATCCATAGTTCTCTATGAGAACTGTGGATTACTGTAATGATTGGGGTGCATTTCGCTAATATTAGAGTGCAGTACGCTACAAATACGTGGCCAAATGCACCCCAAAATAAGCCGTGTAAACATACCCTTATACTCGAGTCAACCGTTGGCGTCCGGGTGCTGCCATGGCACAATAGGACTTCAGAAAGCCGCAAGCAGACTTGTGGCCTTCCAGAATATCTGGCACAGGCGGCATGCTATGTTATCACACTGCCTGCGCGGCCTGATGACAGCACATGCCCCCTGTGCCGAGAAGAAAACGGAGCGCATCGGAGCAGCGGAGGAGTGAGGTGAGTACAGGGGCGTTGCTAGGGTCTCAAAACATCTGGGGCCCGAGACCTTTGTGTTATGTTTTGCTCAGTAGGGCTGCGTTCACACGTAATTTTTCACGCCCCATTGTGAGCTGCGGCACACATTTTTATAGAGAAAAAAACGGTGGCCAACGCGTCCCTCTGAAGCTCTCACGTATTCATCAGTATATATATATATATATATATATATATATATATATATATATATATATATATATATATATGTGAGAGCTTTGAATTACCATAATGTCGGCCCGTACGACGGGTGTATTGAAGCGCAATTACACGGCGTACAGACCGAAATTACGTCATGTGAACATACACAGCATATTTGTGGGGCATAACTGTGCTATAATGCGCCCAAAGTGTGCCCCACAAATACAGTAAAATCATAGCGGTGAGTGCTATGATCACCTGTTGTTTTTGCTGGTACACAGAACCCGCCTGTAAAAATAAGTGACATGCCACTTCTTTCGGGGAGAAAAGTGAAAGTGGATGGGAGGTGGGCTGGAGCGCTGCTGAAATTATGCACTGGACAGCACTTACTTCTAATAGCAGGCGTATAGTGGTGCGCATAGGTACATGCCATTATAGGCTGTGTGAACATAGAATATGGTCACACGGCGTACTGCCACGCGTACTGTATGTGGCACAGAAGTGCGTGTGTTTTGGAAGCACGCACAGTTCATAGGGGCCGACCCCATTCAGTCTCATTATCAGTGGTGCATAGAGACGACACGTAATTCATAGTTCTCATACAGTGCGGCGCGCATGTCGGGTGTATTGAAGCGCAAATACACCGCGAAATTACGCCATGTGAACATGCCCTTAGTCTGGCTGCAGCATTTATCTTAAAACATACGCAACCATGACAAATGACAGGTATAAAAAAATGATATTCAAATATAATTGATCACCAGGATGCAGTTTACATGTGTAAGGGACACAACAGGCAGAATTATGTTTAGTACCGTGAATGGGGCGATATTGTGGCTATGTGTATATCAGGGCCATATTTGCCACTAGGCACTCATGGGCACGCGCCTAGGGTGACACCCTGTAGGGGGCGGCACCCGACGCTAGAGAGAAGGTGCACACATTTTTTTTTTTTTACTACATCCCTGCCTCCCTCCCCAACAGGGGTCTCTCCAGCCTGATGGGGGGTTGAGGGGTAGGGTGTTCCGTGGCACTCTGCTGCTTTTTATGTGTGCATAAATCATAGATCGCAGCAGCGGAGCCGGCCCCTGCAGAGAGCTCTCTGGTCTGAGTGCTTTGAAAGCCTCAGCCAGAGCTCATTGTAGCTGTCGGGACAGAGAGGAGGGGGAGGGGCGCTCTCAGCACGGTGCTCTTGAGAAGCAGGAAGCTGCTGTTCCCTGCTGTGACTCCCCCCTCCTCTATGGCTTGTGAACACTATGCTGATACTAGCATGGTGATTAGGTACATTATGTATTTGTTTATGTATATGTACGAGGGGGATGTGTGCATGTACATGGGTATGGGAGTGTGTGTGTACATGTCTGTATATGTGTACATGGTTGTGCATGTGTGTGTACATGGGTGTTGTGGTGTATACATGGGTATGGGTGCGTGCGCGTATATGTGTACATGGGTGTGTATGTGTGTGTACATAGATATGGGAGCATGCATGTACATGGGTGTATGTGTGTACATGGGTGTGTAGGTGTGTATACATGGGTATGGGTGTATGTGTGTACAGGGGTGTGCATGTGTGTATACATGGGTATGGGTGTATGTGTGTACATGAGTGTGTAGGTGTGTGTACATTGGTATGGGAGTGTGTGTGTTTATGTGTACATGGGTATGGGAGCGTGCATGTACATGGGTGTGCATGGGTGTGAACATGGGTATGGGTGCATGTGTGTATATGGGTATGGGTGCGTGAGTGTACATGGGTATGTGTGTGTACATGGGTGTGCGTGTGTGTACATGGATGTGTGTACATGGGTATGGGTGTGTTAGTGTACATGGATAAGTGTGTGTGTATATGGGTATGGGTGCATGTGTGTACATGGGTGCATGTGTGTGCATGGGTCTATGTGTGTACATGGGTGTAGGTGTGTATACATGGGTATGGGTGTATGTGTGTACATGGGTGCGTGTGTGTACATGGGTGTATGAGTGTACATGGGTGTGTAGGTGTGTGTACATGGGTATGGGTGGGTGTGCGTATATGTGTACATGGGTGTGCATGTGTGTGTACATGGGTATGGGAGCATGCATGTACATGGATGTATGTGTGTACATGGGTGTGTAGGTGTGTATACATGGGTATGGGTGTATGTGTGTACAAGGGTGTGTAGGTGTGTATACATGGGCATGGGTGTATGTGTGTACATGGGTCTACATGTGTGTATACATGGGTATGGGTTTAGGTGTGTACATGGGTGTGTAAGTGTGTGTACATATGTATGGGAGTGTGTGTGTATATGTGTACATGGGTATGGGAGCGTGCATGTACATGGGTGTGCATGTGTGTAGGTGTGTATACATGGGTATGGGTGCATGTGTGTACATGGGTATGGGTGCGTGAGTGTACATGGATATGTGTGTACATGGGTGTGTGTGTGTACATGGGTGTGTGTACATGGGTGTGCGTGTGTGTACATGGATGCATGTACATGGGTATGGGTGCATGCGTACATGGGTTTGTGTGTGTGTACATGGATGCGTGTACATGGGTATGGGTGCGTGAATGTACATGGGTATGGGTGCGTGAGTGTACATGGATGTGTGGGCATGTAAGACAAACACCTGTAGCTTTCTTTGCGCCCGGATCTTGCTTCGGCCAACGACAAATAACTTGATAAGTAAAAAATGATCCAGCGTTGGTAGCTAAAACCAGGGTTTTTATTGAAAAAATATATAAACCATAGGCAACATCTATATTCTTGAAAACAGCAATTAACTTTAGATGTTATCTATGGTTTAAATATTTTTTTCAATAAAAACCCTGGTTTTAGCTACCAATGCTGGATCATTTTTAACTTATCACATGAATGTGTGTACATTTGTGCGTATATGTGTAAAATGGGGGGATGTGTGTACATGGGTGTGTACATTTGTATGTGTGCGTGTACATTGGTGTACATATATGTCTATATATGGGTGTTTGGGTGTGTGCATGCACATGTCTATGTGTCTTGTCTGTGATGGCCCATTCCCCACTGCAGGCACCCAGCTTTCGTAGGATAGGAAATCTGGTTGTATGCTATGGGGGATGTTACGCAGCTTCCCCAGATGCTAGATAGCATGTCCAGCCTCAAGGAAAGCTGGGTGATGCCATAAACGCCACAGCAAATACCTAGCCTTCCTATTGTTAGGAAAATAGGTTGCTCCGGGGGATGTGCCATCACCCAGCTATCCTGGGCACTGGAAAGCCGATATAAGCTTATATTTACATAGTGCTTTTTTTCATAGGTTTACCTTTTGGATTACATTACATCAGCGTTGGATTTTTTTCTTTAATAAAATGGTCAATGAAGGATGTAGTTGGGGAGTGTCTCTTTAAATAAAGTGTTTTTTTTTCTGTTATGTCAGTGTGGATTTTTTTCCATTTTATTCCAGTTTTAGTAATGGAGGTATCTGACAGACACCTCTCCATTACTATCGCTCGGGTTTGGTCTTAGCCAGCGGTGGTTTTCGTAGCCCAAGGCTGACACTAGCTCCGTGTCACAGTTATCCCAGTACATAATGCACCAGGGGTACTGGGAAGAGCCAGGGAACCGTTAGGAGCAGACCATTTAATGTCATGGTCCGCTTCTGGAGCAGCTGCAGGATGGTATTTAGAATAGAAAGGGACCAATATCCATGGGCCTTCCCATTCTGATAGTATCAGGCTACAGCTGTTGATTTTACTTGGCTGGTTATGAAAAACGGGGGGGAACTGCATGCCGTTATTTTTAGGTTTTTAATAAAACGGTAAAAAAAAAACAATGTGGGTCCCTCCTTTTCATAATCAGCTTAGGTAAAACTGACAGTTGTTGTCTGATACTGTCAGGATGGGAAAGTGCATGGCTATAGGATGGCTTTCTATCCTAAAAATACCAACCCGCAGCCACCCCAGAAGCAGACTATCACATTAAATGGCCCCCCTTCTGACGGTGACCAGGCTCTTCATACCCTAATAGCAATGGAGAGGTGTCTGTCAGATCCTCCATTACTAGCACTGGGAAAAAATAGTAAAAGAAACACACAGACACAAGACAAAAACACTTAATTAAAAATTTTTCTCCCAGACACCATCTTCTATTAACCATTTTATCTAAGAAATTGATTCAACCAATCAGACATAGTCCAACGGGGAAACCTGTAGAGTAAAAAAAACAAAAAAACAGTAGGAAAAACTATGACAGCAGTAAACTCCATCTCTTGCAACCTCTGAGGATCACACCTGCTGTTTGTCTTCTGAGGGTGCTGGGAAGGGGGTTCTGGCTGCACAATATGTTCCTTGGGGGTAGAGGCCATAACAGCTGCACAATCTCATCGGGGGATTGGTCTTCTGTTCCCCTTCACAGAAAATTGTGCCTGTAAGCTGTGACCTGAAACCCTTCTCCTCCCCTCCCCCTCTATGGTGTTTTGTGGCCTAGTGCCAACAAGATTTACAACCTCCTACCTGTAAACTATCAACCACCCCCACCTATCACCCCATAGCCTTCCACCTATCACCCTATCGCCCCCATACTCCACCTATCACCCCATGTGGAGTTTGTACAGAGGAGGGAACAGACAGGGTGGTGCTAGAAAAGTGAGGAGTCTAAGATGTTTGTTTGGTAAATTCTGCAGAGACGAGTCATGGCCGGGAGAAGTCATCATGGCAACCTGAAGCGGATGGAGAAAGGGAACGACTCCCATCAGAAAAGACGTCACCTGTGAGTTACTAAATGTAACTACTCTAATCACTTATATGTCTGCAGAGCTTGTGTATACTGGTAAATGCCACTGTACGGTGGTAATATTGATCCCAGTATAATGGTTTATATTCACGAACGGTATGGCAGTATTATTCATTTACAATGTGGTCATGGTGTGGCGGTATTATTCAGTAACTATGTGGTGGTAGTATTACTTGTATAGCAGGACTATTGATAATATTGGTCTTGGCATACTAATTTGTTCAGTAACAATAGAGTGATTTTAGCTTGTTGTACAGCAGCGTTATACAGTAACCATATGACCATTACTTACATAGTAACATAGTGCGGTTGAAAAAAAGACACGTCCATCAAGTTCAAACAAGGGGAGGGAAAAACGTGGATGAAGGGAGGGAGATAAAGTTTTTTTTTTTTTTTTAAGCTTAGTTTCGCCTACTGACAAAGGCTTTGGAACCCACAAGGCTAAATCTGGACAGCACAGGATTGTGGACATTCTTTCAGCGTATTCTGTGTTTTGAATCTGCTGCAGCAATGACTGTTACCAGCGATGTGTAGACCTCAATAGAAAATCCATGCTATAGTCTATGCAGCATGGATATTTTACTGAGGGAAACCAAAAACTAAAAACATCCAGTGGAATGTAGAACATGTTCTATATTCCGCAGGAATGACGTTGAGTCCCTGCAGCCCTAATGTACTGGGCCACCGGGAATCCGAAATTCGACTGCCGTTTTTTGCAAAAAAGAATGGCAGTGTGGCATAGTTAAAATACCGTTGGGTTTCCGATGGTATTTTTACTTTGCTGTGTAGATCTAGCCTAAGGCAAGAACCAATTTACCCCAAGGAAGACTTCATTCCTGATCCCAAATTTGCCCTCAGACTGGATCCAGATGTTTTATATGGCTACATACATATAAATATTATTTAGTGGTCAGTGGTTATCTAAGCCTTTCTTGAAGCTTCAACTGTTCCTACTGTGACCAACTCCTCAGGCGGCTATTCCACAGATTCACAGTTCTCATGGTAAAGAAGGCTTTTCTCCTCTGGATATTGAAGTTTTTTCTTTCAAATGGAGAGCGTGCCCCTTTGTCTGTGGAGGGGGGTTTTACATGAAATAGCTTTTCCCCATACTTTTTGTAGGGACCATTTATATACATGTCTCCCTGGAGCCATCTTTAAATAAGTTTAATTCTTTAACCTCTCCTCATAAAGGAGGCATCATCCATAGCACATTGTCTTATATCCAGGGGCGTCGCTAGGCTGTTTTATTCGGGGCTCGGGCCCCGAATAAAACCCCCTGTGCCCCGAGTCTCCCGGGCTCCAGGCCTCTGCTCTGGGCCTGGAACACCGACTGGCTCTTCAGCTGCATGTGCGTCCGCTGGACGCACACACAGCTGAGGGCTTCTGTGGGGCAGAGAGCGAGCGCTCCCTGTCCCGCAGACAGTGTCGGCCCCGCAGGTCCTACACCGCGAGGCTGCCGGGTCCTCACAGCGCTGAGAACCCGCCGCGGCCCCGTGCGCCTTAGCCGGCAGCGTCGCGATGACATCACGAAATCGCGACGCTGCCTGTCCTCGGGCGCACAGCGCGTCATAGGCCGTGCGCCCGAGGAGCTGCCGGAGGAGCACGGACTGAAGAGGACGGAGCGCGCTCGCCGGGGGATTAAGGAGTATTAATGTTGTTATTTTTAAGCGTTACCTGCCTGTGTGCCCCTATATACTGCCTTTGCCCCTATAATGCCTGCCTGTGCCCCCATATCCCTGCCGTGCCCCTAAAAAATGCCTGCCTGTGGCCCCCATATCCCTGTCTGTGGCCCCCTATATACGCCTATGCCCCTATAATGCCTCCCTGTGGCCCCCATATGCTGCCTGTGCCCGTTTATACCTGCCTGTGGCCCCCATATACTGCCTGTGACCCCCATATACTCCCCTGTGCCCCATATCCCTGCCTGTGGCCCCCATATCCCTGCCTGTGGCCCCCATATGATGCCTGTGCCCCTAAATACCTGCCTGTTGCCCCTATATACCTGCCTGTGCCCCCATATACCTGCCGTGCCCCCATATACTGCCTCATGCCCCCATATACTGCCTCAGTGCCCTTATATACCTGCTTGTGGCCCCCATATACTGCCTCAATGACCCTATATACCTGCCTGTGGCCCCATATACTGCCTGTGCCCCCTATATACTGCCTTGGCCCCATCTACCGGCCTGTGGCCCCTATATACTGCCTCAGTGCCCCAATATACTGCCTGTGGCCCCATATACGGCCACTATGACCCAATATACCTGCCTGTGCCCCCCTATACCTGCCTTTGCCCCCCTATACCTGCCTGTCCCCCCTATCCTGCCTGTGGCCCCTATATACTGCCTCAGTGCCCCTATATACCTGCCTCAGTGCTCTTATATACCTGCCTCAGTGCTCCTATATACTGCCTCAGTGTTCCCATATTCTGCCTCAGTGCCCCCATATTCTGCCTGTGGCCCCCATATACCGCCTTGGCCCCCATAAACCTGCCTTGTGGCCCCATATACCTGCCAGGGGCCCCCATATACTGCTTCAGTGCCCCTATATACCTAACTGAGGGACTGCTATACCTAAAATTAAGGAGTTGCTGGAAATGTGAGATTCTAAGATATTTGTGTCCAAATCCTCAGGGACGAGTATTGGCCAGGAGCAAATCAGCATGAACTGTGAACCGGATGGAGAAGAAAAGGGAAAGTGAACAACGCTGATCAGAAAAGACGTCTCCGGTGAGTTACTAAATGTAACAGCAGGGTAATCACTTTTTGTCTGCAGAGTCTACATACAACTAGTATCTACCACTATATGGCCCTTATGGCGATTTGGGATATGTAATTAGAGCCTGTGTACAGCTGGGAGTCACATGTGGGGGTCGCGTTCGGTCAGGGTCTGGGAGGATTAATTTGAGCCTTAAGGAGTAATATTTTTTGGGTTTTGGGGTGTTTTTAGTCACAATCACTTGCTGTAGATTTGGCTCCATGTATCGGTGGATTATTTGGTGACTGTATAGGGGTATTGTCATATGAAGGTGAGAAGTTCTGAAAAGAAAAATATGTCATATGTGTGATTTTTTACTGTACAGTGACTGCCTTAGGGAATATGGACGGGATCTGTGTGGGATGTGCAGAAAATTCGTGACAGGAACAGAAGGTTTTTCTCTGTAAAAAAACACCGCATTTCGACAATGAAGGCGGGAAAAACACAAGGGGCCCGAGCCCCGGATGTTTTAGGACCCTAGCAACGCCCCTGCTTATATCTATTTGTATGGATTTATTTACATGAAATATATTATTGTATATAAATACACCTTTATAGATGCCAGTAACGCCGATGTTGTTTGGTGAAGATCTGCTGGAGGAAGCTGGCCATGACTGGTTGTGCTTGGGTATGATTATAGGCACGGCAGGGTCATGTGTTAGGGCATGTCAAAATAGAAAAGAAAAAATGGGACCACCTGCATATAGGGATCAAGTGAACTATATAACACAAAACACTTTTGCCATAGGTAAACTTAACTCAATTAATATATAAATTATTAATACTTAACTTTTAATTACTATTCAATAAAAAAGGCTTTTAAGTATTAATAATTTAAAGTGATATAGGGAATTGAGTTAAGTTTACCGATGGCAAAAGTGTTTTGTGGTGTTTGGGCATGGCTTGGCTTGATGTGTCCTTCTTTGTGCACATCCATTTGTTTTCTATGTATGTGCAGTATTTAATGAGTGAAGGAAAATGTATTTTGGTTTGTTTACATGTGACTGCACCAACTTTACAGAGATTGCGAGCTGTACTTTTACTTAGTACTGTTTTGGTGGCATACCTTTTTGATTGCTTTTACTTTCATTGGCAGGGTGGAACAAAAATTTCCTCTGTGGAGGCTATAATGTTTTTATCTAGTTAGTAATGTATTGTTTAGCTGTAAAATGGTGATTTAAGTGATTTTATTTCATTTTAAACTTTTTTTGCACTTAATTATGTTCTATTTTAATTTTTTTTCTTTCATAAAGGTACTTGAAGATGCGATCTTTAGATTACCTACATAATACACTGCAGTATCATGTACGCTGTATATCACTGCCTGCTTGTATTCTGCTGCGTCAGGCAGAGAATAGTAGGCTTGCAGGCATGGTAGACCTAAGGGCCTTTGTCAGACCCCCGGATCCTATAGCAATGCATCAGTACCCCACGATCATGTCATAGGTGCCTATAGGCTGACAGTCCTCTCCCAAACCACCTAGATGCCATGCCTGCTGTGGATCAAGGGCATCTCGGGGATTTTAAGGACTGAGATCCGCACATAATGTAGTATTGATCCAATTTTTAGCACAAAAAACCCTGCAAAAGGCGTGATGTAAGCACATCACTGCAATATGTGATCTGGGCTTAAATAAGGGCATCTTAAGGCTCAGTGCCTAGGGCAGCACGAGCTGTAAATACATCTCTGGTGTATATATACACATAAAACAATATATATATATATATATATATATATATATATATACATATATATATATATTACATACACATTTACATACACATGTACACACATATACACATACATAGACATATACATACAAACATGTATACACACATGTGTATAATCACACATATATACATATTCATACACATATACACACACATGTACATGTCAAGTTGCTTAAATCAGGTGTGGAATCTATCTTTTATCCACTCCTTATCCAATTAAATCCCTCCTCCGAATTATATTATTATTATTGCTGCCCGGCAGCCAGAGCACGAGACAACACCCGACCGACACCTTCCTTCGGACATGAATCTGAAGTTTAATCACGGTAGAATTACAATCCAATAGAACTTTTTTAATCACATGACAAATTCATCACTACATATTGGTTAATTTGGAGGTCGCTAAGAGACAAGTTATTAATTTGGCATGTACGTATGAAGCATTAGCTGATATGATACATTCCAAACTCACCTCTATAACATACTTGGGGGAGGAGGGAGGCCTTGATTTCTTTTCTGTTAGCATCAGGCACTGCGTCCATCTCCAAGGAAGCGTGTATAAGATATCTGAAATAAGGCAATACAGAAAGCAATTAGAACTAATACTAACTCAATGTTAAAGATATGATGAAAGAACTGATTTAATGTATTTTTCCTCTTCTCTAAATCATCAAACTTGACAGTCCCCCTACAAAACATTAGAAAATCATGATTGATCCGCTTCCTCCCAGTCACTAGGTAAGGATGGGGAAGGGGTCCCTCACTGTCCCTATGACCTTTAAACTAGCTATCCGGTCCCTGCCTGAGGGTATTGGTCAAGAGTTATTCGAGGCTATCCCCGGCCCCCGACAGCTGCTGGCTAATAAACACTAAGACCTTGTCCTAAGGCAGGAGGGATATAGCTGACTAGAAGTTCATAGGGTCTAGAAACTAAGAATGGTCACCCCTGAAAAAGCCTCACACACCTATGCTCTCACAATCCCCATGTGGTGCGATTTTATCCCTGTTGTCAATTCGTAGCCCATCCATGTGAACTATTGTTCTCATTGGGGTAAACACTGGTTATGAATTCTCTTCAAGGCCTGGTGGAACCATTCCTTCCTCCAAGTAAGCGAGTCACAGGTACCACCTGAACGTATCCCATTTATGACATCAGTTTCCTGACATCACTATCCATTATACAGGACTAAGAACACTACGCCCAATACCATATCTGCTATGGCCTAACCATCTCTCCATCCACCGTCATCCAGGAAAAATAACTGATCCCAAGGATCCTTAACCCCGAGTTCCTTATTCATCTCCTGAGAAAGATCATCCAATCTTTTAATGGCTAAGGTCCATCTTCCCGTTTGGGTCCCTGATATTGATTAGGTATGTACGTACAACACACATCATGGATCACCGCATCCTTCTCTGCTAAGACCATGTCCAGAGCAATTTCTATTTAGGAAAGCCATGATTGAGGTGGGCCCTACTTGTTCTGCTAGCCCTTGTAGGGCATCCGAGTGACATAATGAACTCCTGTTGGTTTTAATATGATGTAGTTATCCATCCATATTCCTTATTGATTGTTATTGGGGTATGAGTGACTCAAATCCTGCCTTTACCTGATCACTAGCTTTAAATTAATCAGGCACCCCCCTTGGTTATCCCTTTTGCATTTTTTTCCACACATCCAGACTAGACAACATATAAAAGGATAAGGGAAAGAATCATAATTAATTATTGGTCGCAGTCACTTCTTCAGGTGAAGATGCACCCAGATGGTCTTCCTTCAAGTTTCATTGAGGTTGGGACACCAGGAAACATGGGTAGGGTCTAATCTGTTGCTCCAGAGATCTCGTACGTGTTTCTTGCACCCACAAACAAGTTCACCAGGTATGTAGCTTTGATCAAGTCCTGGATCTGTGAATGGAGGAAGAACACATGTGCATGGATAAGTATTTTCATTCATTACACAGATTTATAACTATTTTACAAGGCTATCATTCCCCTGTACTCAAGCTGTGGTGAAACCATATCCCTAATCAGGATGGGCCTTAGAATACTATCATCCTGAGTCAGTGTGACCAGTGGGATGCCTAGGTGTTTCTGACAGAATAGAAAGTAATGGGTTAGGATTTCGGGCCAGAGAAGAGATGTTTCTTTGTTAGCATATCAAAATTTGATCTAGTCAGAGTGGCGTTCATTTTGTTTTCCACTTTTCCTGCTGAATTTCTGGGATGATAGGGGTGTGCAGCCTAGTTCAGCTTCCTACTAGTTTCCAAATGTCTCGTGTTTAACTTCTGCAGTGAAGAGCAGGTCTTTGATCAGATTCAATACCCTCAGGATCCCCAAATGCTGCATATCAACTCAGTCAATAAGTTTCATCACAGAGATTCTGGCAGTCATGTTTGTAAATGGGTAGCCTCAAGCCATCCTGAAACATCTCTACCACCACTACTTGTACTTTCCACTCTTGGTAATTCAATTGTTTTCAGTCTTGGATCCGCTAGAGAGGATATAGGGTTTAGCCATAATGCTTCCTTGGTGTTTGGTCAACAGTCCTCCTGAGTTACAAGTATTGTATATTTCACAACTTCTAGCATGGCTACTTGCCGGGGAAATGAAGATTCTGGGTGCTGAGGTGATATCTTGTTTGATTGAAGAAATCATCTGGTTAGTTCCTCTGTGGGTAGTACTATGACCCATTGTAACTACAGCTGGATATAATGCCCTTGGTAAACAAAGATCCTATTGTCTTTCTCTAGAATCCATCTTGTGGTATCTCTGCTCCCCAAATTCCTCCCAACTTTCCTTTCCTTCGGTGCTTGTTCGGTTGTTTGAGATTGTCTCAACAGTTAACACCTAGAATTCAATGAATCTTGTCCTTAGTTCTTCTCTTCTTGTTCCTCTCTATTCTTTCCTTCTTCTTATTCTCACCTTCTCTTTCCTTCTTTCTTCTTCTCACTTTCTTTCTGACCTTCTATCTTCTCACCTTCTCCTTCTTTCATATCACATCTCCTTCTTCTTCTTACATTTCTTCTTTCTTTCTTCTCATATTCTCTTTCTTTCTTCTCATATTCTCTATATTTCTTCTCACATTCTCTTTCTTTCTTCTCACATTCTCTTTATTTCTTCTCACATTCTCTTTATTTCTTCTCTGCTCTTGGTCAGCTCAACATATACGAGCTCCTTAACAGCCACTCCAGCTTTTTCCCTCTCGAATCTCCGGAAGAGACTGTAGCCTTTGCAGCCAATCTGCTCTGTAGTTGTCTCTACTTCCACTGTCTCTATTCTTCCATGGCTTTTAGCTTCAAAATGGACACTTGAGCAGGCAATTGGAGAGCATACGCATCAGAGTCCTGAATGCTTCTTGATTCTTGATGGGCGTTCCACTAGCTGTCCTGAAACTCGCGGCCCCACTTCAGGCCAAAGTCATAGGCTGAGTATCCGGTGTATAAATGTATTCATGGGCTTCTCTTCGCGAGCTTACAAGCTTCAGTTACAGCCCATAGTTCACCTGTCTTGGGCTGGCATTCTCGACAGGTAAAGATGCAGCCTCCACGTTTCTTGCAAAAGTAACCACAGCATAATCCTGTATGGAATAGTCCTTGATCCGTCCACATATCTGATCCATCTGTGAAGACGACAACTTGGATGTAAGACAGTAGGAAGATGGAGGTTTCAGCCTCCGCTTGTTCAAGACAGTCATGAAGAGGTTTCACCCGCTGCATATCCTGGTCTTCATCAGTGGTAGACGATCTTCATCTTCATCTTCCCCCCTTGGAGAGGAAGCAGAGTGGCTGGTTTTGAGAGTAGTACATCTTCTTTAAAGTGACATTTCAGGCATCAGTAAAATAGGCATTGTATACGAGATGCGCCGTTTACTGAGATGAGGTTGCTCGCTACTGTTTCCAGAATCCCTTGTAATGACCAAACATTGACCAGATGGCCTAAAATGGATGTCTTAATAAGTTTTTTTCAAGAAGATCTTGTACAGCAATGATAGCTCTGATGCAAGTAGGAACAGTCCGTGCAACCAGGATCTAACTTGCAAGAATAGTAATCATCCAAGAGGTCTCATATGCTCTGACCATGATTTTTGTGTAAGGACTTCTATGAAGCTTGGGCCATATCTTACAAAATAGGAAGAAGTTGAAATTGTGAGTAGTCCGAGATTCCCCAGAGACCGGAGCTTTTAGGATAAGTTTTTTTTTTCTAAGCTTTGAAAACACTCTTAGTCCCTCAATTGAGAGTCATGGTTAAATAATATCCTTGAAAGAATTGTTTAAAACTTGCATAAGACAGGAGGCATTGGTATCCATTGCACAGTAAGTGACGAGGCCTAAAATCCTTGTAGTTGTTTTAGATTGTTCGGTGAAGAAATGAGCATCACAGCTTTTTTCCCGATCATCCGTAAGGAGTTGTGTACCCTGTGATATGCAATGTCCAGGAATACAACTTTCCCTTAGAACAACCAATTGGAGCTTTGACTTGTGAGACCTTTGCAGTTGATTGATGTCAAATGTTTAAGAAGACTCAAAGACTTGATTGACAAGTTGGACAAATCCGGTGCACACAAGAGAATATCATACATGGTCCTGCAGGGCTTGATCAACTGGTTGGGTGAATTCTGAGAAGCATCCTCGTCCAGGTGAGGCTGAGTACCACTGATAATGAAAGAGAAGGGTATTGATAGTCCATGTGTAGTGGACACTGAAGAAGACATTGCAGAAACCATAGACCGTGAAGTTTGCAGCTGAAGAAGGTACTTGGCTGAGGAAACATGAGCGTTGGGGACCACAGGGGTTTCTCATAATCCATGACAGCAATGACTGCTCACTGAGTCCTTGAACCAAACGAATTTTGGCTGTCACCAGGGATAACTTTTCTTGTTGAACAGGGTGTATTTGCAGGAAAATAACAGAGGAATACACCCCGTTATCCAGTAATGTTACTGATTTTGTTGACTCCAGAGATTGTTCTTGATTCCAGCTTACAAGGGATATCGAGGCAAAGCGAGGCAGGGTAAGCACCCCTTTCAGGAAGACATGTACAGAGAGACTTGGAATGCCGACAATCATCAGGATCTTAGAGAGACCAAACTACAGGAGGTACATGTGTCAAAATTTCAGGAGGTATTGCTTTGATGTGATAAAGCATGTGAAGCGCAGGAACACTTGTCTAGCTTTCATGTGAGAATTGTAGAGTATTGTAGTTCCAAATACATTCCCAAAGAATTGTATCGTGATAGTAGCATTTCATCGTTTGTAGAAGATCAAGCATCAAGCAGATTAGTTTGGGTAATATGAGAGATAAGTGGTTCATACAGGAGACCATGATGATGTTCAATGGCACAGGGTAGGTGAGCAAGTCAGTGTTGGCTGACCATAGCCACTCAACATATGAAATTAATCAGGAGAAAGATATACCTGGTGGAATGTCAGAAGTTTTCAAGAAACCGATCAGGGCTGCACCTGTAACTACAAGGTAAGGAAGTTGGTTGGCCCATCATTTGAAGATTGACGATATCCAAACAGACGGTCAACACGGGTCTCATAAGACATACAGTGTGTACTCTGAAGCATTGAGTAATCCGGTATACATAGGTTTCTATGCCTGAATTCCGTATGGATGAGGACGAGTAGGAGTAGTCATGAGGTTGGAAAGGCGGATAAAGATTCATCTTGAGAAAATGCATGTTTGCACTGACTATGGTTAAGGTTGGTAACTTGCGGTCCAATGAATGGATTATTATTGTAGGACTGAGGTCTGCTTGTGTTTGTTGGTTGACTCTTGACGGTTGACATATTCAAAAACTTAATACTGAGGTTGAAGTTTATTTATATGCTTGAAGGGTATTGCCGGTAGTTTGCTGTCCAATGTGTAGCAAGATTCCTTTTGTCGTCATGAGCTTAAGCGCGCACTGCCTCATGAATATGTCCCGGATCGTTGCAGTAAAAACAAGTTTTCTGAGTCTGGCTGTCCTTCCAGAGTGTGTGTTCTGGAAAGGTCCGCAAACCTTTCTCTTGATAGGAGTCTGTAGGTTGATACCCAGTGAAAACTTGCCATTGTTGATTGTAGAGTATGTTGACCTGCTGAGCCTATAAGCCCAGTGGGAGCCTTGAAGTAAGGAGGGTCACTATTAGAAAACTATCTTTAATTTTTGGGAAAATCTGTCCGTGCTTAACAATGGTAGAAAGTGTTGACTCTGTTAACTCAGCATATTTCAGCTTGAATAGTTTCAAAGTCTCAGTAGGTTTAAGTAAACCTATAACAAACGCCGTTGAAAGAGGATTTTTGTGAGCTTTAGTGTCAAATCCATGTCCCCTGGAATTAATGGCAGACTTCCGGTGATAAAAATTCTCCACGGATCAATAGGACACCTGAGTAAATTGAAGATATTCACTAGGTCTCAGCCAAGCGTTCCTTGAGCCCCAATAATGAAGACGACGGCATAACTCTTTACCAGAAAGTAAGTACTGATGTCACAACAGTTCTTCTTGTAGGCTGATTTGATGATAGGCCAAAAGTAATCCCCATCCTCGATGCAGGCAACATGGTATAGATCTTCCAAGAGGCAGTAAATAAGTGTCCTTTCTGTATCTGGCTGATGCCAACCGGTACAAGTGCAATAGGGTTATTTTCAGGGTCCTGGCATTTGTGTCAGTAGAATTTGGACCATGATTGGATTACAAGCGCATGTAGATTGGTTTGAATCCTGGGGTATTGTAGCTGGTGGCTGATGGATGAAAAGGTAGAGCCGGCAGAGAAAAGGAGATCCAGGGTGCTAAGGAGGTGCTGTGGTGGTGCTGCCAAAGGTAGGGTAATCTCATGAGATGAAGTTCTGGTTTGGGTGGGTGGAGGGAATGTGGGTGTAGTTTGCAACGGAACTAGAAGCCTATACTTCCTGATCAAGTGGTGAAGTGGTCCTGGAGAGTTAGTGTTTGAGTAAGGAGAGCCATGTATTCTTCAGCGCATTTGGCCATAGCGTCTTTAGTACCACTATCCGTATTTCACCGTACTGGAGCGAATTGGCATGTGCTCCAAGTAATCGGTGAGTATGGCCTGTACACATGTCGTATGTGGAATGCAAAGATGGCCAGAAAAATTAGCGTATGGCCAGGGATTGGAACTTGCTCGCTGGGCCACGTTGAAGTCCGTTATTTATAGTTTGTTTCCCAGCTGAACACAATTGTTATGGGATACGTTATTATATATGGTTCCATCAGCATGCATAATGTAATCCAGTATTAATCCTCTCCTAGAGCAGCAGTCTGTGTGCTGTGAGCAATAGGAAAAATACTGGAGTCACGGCACCACTGTCAAGTTGCTTAAATCAGGTGTGGAATCTATCTTTTATCCACTCCTTATCCAATTAAATCCCTCCTCCGAATTATATTATTATTATTGCTGCCGGCAGCCAGAGCTCGAGAAAACACGACCGACACCTTCCTTTCGGACATGTAATCTGAAGTTTAATCACGGTAAATTACAAATTTCCCAAAAGAACTTTTTAATCACATGACTATTCTATCACTACATGATTGTTAATTGTGGTCGCTAAGAGACAAGTTATAATTTGCATGTACGTATGAAGCATTAGCTGATATGATACATTCCAAAGCTCTCCTCTATATCATCTGGGGGGAGGAGGGAGGCCTTGGATTTCTTTGCTGTTAGCATCAGGCACTGCGTCCATCTCAAGGAAAGCTGTGTTGAAGATATCTGAAATAACGGCAGACAGAAAGTAATTAGAACTTAATACTAACTCAATGTTAAAGATATGATGATAGAACTGATTTAATGTTTTTTTCCTTCTTTCTCTAAATCATCAACTTGACATACATACACACATGTATACACAGACATATACATGTATAGACATATATACATTCAATACAGTTGTTCCATCCCTATTATACTATTTAGTATTTGTCTCTACAGTCAGGCTACTCACTCACTTGAGACCTCTAGGATATGGGCACCTGTTGAAGCTGCTGCTGCTGTTGACACCACATTGAAAGCTGTGTAGTTGCAGGACCCGGGAGCAGAGCACAGGAGAGGGTGGAACTTCTCATTTACTTTCGGCCAGTACTTCCTGACTCTGCTAGGCTCTTGTGCTGAATGTAGGTGCAGCACATAAAGTCCTGACAGTCAGGATCTTCACTGTGTGAGCAGCCGGCGCTCCCTACTTCCTCCTAAGCTCCCGTCACTTCCTGCAGTAGCCCTTCCTCTCCCTGCCTGCACTTGGGAATGACCCTGAGCTGTATGTGCGCCCAAAGGACGCACATACAGCTGAATAGATTGTCGTCTCTCCAGGTCTGTAGCAGCAACCTGGAACCCAATGATCTGAGGTTCGGGGCAAAGGCTGTTTTACCCGGGGCTTGTTCCCGGAATAAAACCCCCTAGCGACGCCATTGGGTCAGTATTTTTTAAAAACTCTGCCTATGCCTGACTATACCTGCCTATGGGGGACATTAAATTGCCTATACTTGCCTATGGGGGACATTAAACTGTCTATACCTGCCTATGTAATTTTATTGGTATCCATTTTTATTTTTGAAATTTACCAGTAGCCGCTACATTTTTCACCCTAGGCTTATACTCGAGTCAATGCATTTTCCCAGCTTTTTGTGGCAAAATTAGGTGCCTCGGCTTATATTCGGGTCAGCTTCTACTTGAGTATATACGGCACTCTGCCAAAAGCGCAACTAACACTCGTTATACAATAAAAATAATGTTTATTGAAAAAACAAAGAATAATCAAAATAAAAAGCACATTCAGAAAAGGAAAAAGAGGAAACTGTGGTACACTAAGGCTATGTTTACACGGCATAATTGTGGGGCGTACAGTACGCCCGCAATAACACCGTGTAGTCAGGAGCCCACGCCGATCGGCTGCCGGCCCCATAAACAGTCATTACTCGCGGCGCATAAGCGCCGTGAATAAATGACGTGTCACTAATCTCCCCGCGCGGCATATTGTACGCCCGGGGAGAGGAGGGGTAATCCATAGTTCTCTATGAGAACTGTGGATTACCGTAATGACTGGGGCGCATTTCGCTCGTATTTGAGTTCAGTACGCCATGAAATAAGCGGTGAAATGCACCCCAATCATAGCCATGTGAACATAGCCTAAGGGTATGTTCACACAGCTTATTGCGGCACATATAGTACGCACCGCAGTACGCCGTGTGTTTTGGAACCACAGGCTAATCAATGCGTTATTCCACAGCACGGGGGAGAGGGGAAGGGGCGGCCGGATCGTATTGTACGTCTGGGGAGACAATGTGTAATCCATAGCTCTGTATGAGAGCTATGAATTACCGTAACTGCGGCACGCATTTTGCCGCATATAATGCGCAATACACGGCAAAATAAATAAGCCATGTGAACATACCCTTACTATCAAGGGAAGTATGCAGCAAAAAATAGCAAACAAAACAGTATATAAATCCATAACATAAAATATATATAGAAGTGCACCTGAAATATACCCTTTTATCATAGCCAGCAGTAACTTTTGTTTTCAATTCATGCTATGGGATTGGATTAGACAACCTAGCCTATGCTCCCAATGTGCAACAACAAGAAAATACTAAACTTGAGTAAGGTCAATTTTCCGGAGCTAAGAGATTACTTTACTTGTATAAACTGCGACAATGTCCTAAAAAGTAAAAGTGCTGAAACTAATTTAGACATTTTTAAAGGCATCGTAAAAATATCCTCTGAATGATTGCTTACTAGAATAAACACCTTAGAAACAGAAGGAAATTGTGGGTAAATTAACAGGTTAGGGAATAAATTTATTTGCAGACATAAATGATGATAAAATATTTACACTGCTGAAGCAAAAAGGTAGTGACTAGGCATTACAAATGATAAAGAAATAAATGCATTATGTAAATGACAAATATCAGCAGCACAGATTGGACTATAAAAACAAACCGTCAGAAAAAGTAAAAAAATATAGCAAAAATTTTAACTAATTAAAACAAACATAAAATTTAAAGCAAATGTTCATAAGCTCATGTGGACCAAACAGGAAATGTTATGTATGATTATGCACACCTGTGTATAAGAAGGGCATAGATATCTACTAGAAAAGGTACATATGAGCGCAACTAAAGAAATTAAAGGGATGGACCAGTATTAAAAATATATATTTTATAAATAGTATGTCAAAAGTTCCATACTTTTGTAATGTACTTTTTTCTTACACTTTCTGTGTGCTTCATGATGCTCTAGATCAACTTTTTTAAGTACAAGAAGCTCAATAGAGCTATGTATTTTTGTACTGTGGTGGTCCCATGTTTCTGCCACTAGGTGGAGTAGAGCAGAATAGCTGCTGTAGACATGCCGCCAAAGACAAGGTCCCAGTGGGAGAAGGCAACTATTTTTCGTCAGTAGCTATAGGTTACTGACACAAACAAGTAGCATGGCTGCTATGCAGCTAATTTTGAGTTGCCATTCCCATTCCAGCTATAGCATTGGATGGGTGGCAGTTTCCATGTTCCAGGACAGGATTTTGTTTAAGTTTGTTTATTTCCTATACCTGTGCCTGAATAAAGCTGTCTGAGGCCAGTTTAAAGAGAAGCATGGTGTCAGTGTGACATATGCTGGTGTGCCATTATCCGTTCTACCAAGTAGGGCCCAAAGAGCTGAGCATGACCCCCAGAATAGTCCAGGACGGTGTCCAAGCGCTAAGAGAGGCATTAAAGTACATAGGAAACAGTTCTATGTAAAGTCAAGGAAATCAGGTGATAAAAAGATTTTGACTTTTTCAAGACAGTCTTTAATACCTTACCTTTATGATCCTTCCATCCAAGGTTTTCAACATGAGGTAGGAAACAGGTGTATGCACTGAGACTGAGGTTGTAAGGGTGGAAGATAGACAAAGCACAAGACAGACAGACTACTCTTTTTGCTTTGAGTTTTACAGAACAAAGGGGAAGTGCTTTTGAATGGGTAATGCTTCTGTTTGGCTGCAGAGAAGGGAGGCTACGTGCACAGAAGAAAGGCACAATTTAATATTAAAAACATCAGGAGGAGAACAGCAAAGACTCAGGCAAACCAGTTAAGATTTTTTTTGTGTGTGTGCCAGAAAACAAAAAATCAATTAGTCTCCCTTATGTACAAAATATAGGAATATATCATAAACAACAAGAAAAGCATAGAAAAAATATTCCTTTAAAATCTAACTTTTTTTCACAATGATAAAATAATTTTTTCACCCATGCTATAGATAGGGAACTCACCAACATGAATTGTAATGAAAATCTGTCTCCTGCAATACTAAATGTTGGTACTATCCAATGCGGAGAACCCGCCCCAAAATGGCGACCCCACCCACTACCTAGGAAGTCCCAAAAACACACCCAACCCTATGCACAAATCTAGGGGGGGGTTATGTCAATTAAAGAGAGGGAATATCGTAAATTTATTTCATATAACTACAGTGATATAGCATTCAAGGTATTACTACTTCAAGGATATGGGGCTATATCAACACCTACATCCCAAAAAAAGCACACAGTTGATTCTTATTATCCCCAAAAATAAGACGTTCAAACCAATAGACCTCTATATCACAAACCCTACTAGTCTCTATAACCTGGAGGAGATCCAAATTATGAGAAAAATAGCTAAAGGTGTTACTACTTCAAGGATATGGCGTTATATCAACACCTACATCCCAAAAAAAGCATACAGTTGATTTTATATATCCCAAACGCGTTTCGTCCCAATTCCAGGGACTCCTCAGTGAGTAAACAATAACTCAATGTAGATATTCACCTTAGATAAACAATACATGTCAAAAGAGGTACCTGAACCTCCACCATGATTCCTATGGAGGTATACTAGTTCATTGGTACCTGCAGGAGATGGTGTATCCCCTTCATATCAATCTGAAACAATGAAAAAATGAGACATAAAAACCAAATCCCAAACAAAAAACCCAGCCTTTCACCATGAATCCTTTGAAGACAGAGTAACAATATGGTACCTGTGAGAGTTGGTGTCACTCCTCCTGATGGGAACAAAAGTTGTTGGTGTCAAAGTGTCCCACCACTAACTAGAGAAACCAGAGATATTTATAGCAATCCAGTCCCTCCCATAAGAGAAAACGCCCCCTGTTTCCTACACCCGCACTCACTCACACCTGTAGTCCGCTGCGCATGGTGATCGCTCGGCGTCCATAGACGGCACTGCGCTGTCCGGTTACAGACATGCCGCGTTTCGCTTCAGTATGTCTATTGCGCCTGCGTTTGAACAACATCGATTGATTTAGGTCTGCGCATGCGCACATCCCCCGATCGCCGTAACTCATAGCGTCCAGGTCAGAGACATAGTTAACATCTATTCCAACATAACCTTTTCCGAAATGCCTCTATGTACAGTTATATTTAGGATACAGCTATACCGAGCTTTGATATAATAAACCCTTAGTATGCTTAATTCCCTGGCGTGCCCGTACTAAAATAAGATGACTTTACACCAATGCAGGATATAACAAAAGTATCCCACAGCATATAAATGTGAGTGCTTTAAGGGTATGACTGGATCTATAATACAGGTTTTCGGCATATAATAGCAAATTTTGCTAGGGAGTCCGTATTTTCAACAGAGTTAATGAAAAAATGTATATAGAGACCAGAAGAGCTGTTACAGGAAACATGTAAAGACAAGTGACTCATTTAGGCCCTTCGGATAGACACTATTTAACCTATAGATCCATTGTGTCTCCCTTTGTAAAATCAACTGGTCCCAGTCCCCTCCTCTCACCGGAGGTTTCACTATGTCAATACCTTTAATTGCATAGCATCCACCTTTTCCATCATGTTTTTTCCCAGACGTGTCGCGCAATCGGTGTATCACGTTGATTCTTGATATCACCGTTGTGCTCCCCTATTCTCCTCCTGAGTTCACCGTAGAATAATGCACAAAATGCGAGGGACTGGGCGCTCGTCTTTGAATCAGACCTCGTGGAGGGTACCGTTGAATAAAAACTTATGTTTATTCCATATAAAATGCAAAAGGTTTTAACCTCAGCATAACTCTGAAACACCCACAACGCTTTTCGTGCCCTGAACAGGCTCTTTCTCAAATGATACTGTGTCACATAACAAAGAATACATAATAAAAAACTTATTTAAAATGGTGGTTAATATCTGATTGGTACACATGTTCCCCAATCAGCGCTCTTATTGCAGATTCTTAAAAAAAAACTCCCCAGGAAAGGAAAGAGCCAATAACAAATTTTAAATTCAGGGGATAGGAATAGAGATTGTAGCAAGTTGGCTAGTTGAAATGGAGGGAAATTTAAATTGCCCAATAAAACACGGAGCTACTCCCCTCTCTTAGATTTCTATGGGGAGTAAACATCCAATGAAAAAAGTAGAATGTACTGGGCCTATGATTGGTTGAACAGCGGAGGGAAAGTTAAATCAGCCAATCAAAGATCGTTTTTTAATACAATATTGTACTGTGGAGAACGAGACGGCGTCTATTGTGCATAAGACAGCCGTGCGCTCCCAGCCTCAAGAGACACTAAAATATGTGCAGGTCTTGCTGCATTTGTGTAAGCAAGGGTTTGCTAAAGAGACACTAAAATATGTGCAGGTCTTGCTGCATTTGTGTAAGCAAGGGTTTGCTAAAGAGACACTAAAATATGTGCAGGTCTTGCTGCATTTGTGTAAGCAAGGGTTTGCTAAAGAGACACTAAAATATGTGCAGGTCTTGCTGCATTTGTGTAAGCAAGGGTTTGCTAAAGAGACACTAAAATATGTGCAGGTCTTGCTGCATTTGTGTAAGCAAGGGCTTGCTGAAGAGACACTAAAATATGTGCAGGTCTTGCTGCATTTGTGTAAGCAAGGTTTGCTAAAGAGACACTAAAATATGTGCAGGTCTTGTTTGCATTTGTGTAAGCAGGGCTTGCTGAAGAGACACTAAATATTTTGCGGGTCTTGCTGCATTTGTAAAAGAAAGAGCTTGCTGGGGAAAGGGAACATTGTTACAGAAAAAGGAAACATAATTACATAAAGAAAAAAATATATTGTGCATGCGAACCTTTTAGTGCTCGGCCTTAAATAAAAAAAAAAAAAAAAAAAAAAAAAAAAAAAAGGGAGAGAATAACTATAGAGGCAAATGTGTCTATTCATGCTTTCGTTCCATTTTAACGGACTAAAATGTGAATTCTTATATGCCGGTAGAAAACTCTAGTCTGTGTATAAAATGTATAAGTGATTAGGAAGGGACTCTACTCCAGATTCTTCACTAGTAGAAAGTAAAAAAAAAAAAAAAAAAAAAGGAGAGCAAGGAAACCGCTCCCTTTGCTTGGTGTAAAGACTGCCCAGGAGAAAAAAAAAAAAAAAAAAAAAAATATTGTGACTATTTAGATATCGCAAATTGGACCAATGCAAATACATAAGTTTTTTGTGTTGGGTGATTTAACAATGATATCATTTAATGTGTTCCTAAAAATGTTGTCTAAATAGCAAGGGAAATAAAATAATATTATCAAAAGGAAAAAAGTGAAACTGAGATTACATTGCTTGAATAATTTATCTTATAAATGAGTTCTTCGGCTTAAATAACCCTTTAGGTTTTAGGTTGAAATTAAACATCAAAAAACTTTCCTTCCCTTTATTCTAAATCATTATTGGCTTCCAGGGGTACATTCAATGGTTTGTATTGAAGATATTAAGACAACATTTTAAAACCATTTTAAATGATTCATTTTTAAATCACCCAACACATATACAGTTTTGCTTTGGGTAAAATTGCGATTTCTACAAAATACAATTTTTTTTCTTTTTTTTTTTTTTTTTTTTTTTTTCCGGGGCAGTTTTACACCAAAAAAGGGGAGCTTTTCCTTGCTCCCCTTTTTTTTTTTTTTTTTTTTTCTTTCTACTGTGAAGAATCGGAGTAGAGTCCCTTCCTAATCACTTATACTTTTAAACACAGACTTTTTTTTTCTACCGGATATAAAAATTCACTTTTAGCCCCGTTAAAAGGGAACAAAAGCATGATAGATACATTTGCTCTATAGTTATTTTTCCCCTTTTTTTTTTTTTTTTTTTTTTTAGGTAGATTTAATCCCCACTACAAAGGTTTGCATGAAAATATATTTTTTTTTCTTTTTTAATATGTTTCCTTTTTTTTGAACATTGTTTCCCTTTCCCCGCAAGCTCTTGCTTTTACAAATGCAGCAAGACTGCACTTTTTGGTCTCTTAGCAACCCTTGCTTACCAAATGCGCAAGACCTGCACATTTTTGTCTCTTTAGCAAACCCTTGCTTCCCCCAAAACACAAGACCTGACATATTTTTATTCTTTCAGCAAGCCCTTTCTTTCCAAATGCAGCAAGCCTGCAAATATTTTAGTGCTCTTTTCAAACCCCTTCTTACACAAATGCGCAAGCCCGACAATTTTGTGTCTCTTTTTCAAACCTTGCTTACCAAATGCCAGCAAGACCTGCACATATTTTTAGTGTCTCTTTAGCAAACCCTTCTTACACAAAAGCAGCAAGACCTGGGAAAATTATTTTAGTGTCTCTTTAGCAAACCCTTGCTTACACAAATGCATGCAAGACCCGCACATATTTTAGTGTCTCTTGGCTGGGAGCGCACGGCTGTCTTATCACAATAGACGCCGTCTCGTTCTCCACAGTACAATATTGTATTAAAAAAACGAACTTTGATTGGCGATTTAACTTTCCCTCCGCTGTTCAACCAAATCATAGGCCCATTACATTCTACTTTTTTCATTGGGGTGTTTACTCCCCATAGAAATCTAAGAGAGGGGAGTAGCTCCGTGTTTTATTGGGCAATTTAAATTTCCCCCATTTCAACTAGCCAACTTGCTACAATTTTCTATTTCCCATCCCCGAATTTAAAATTTGTTATTGGCTCTTTCCTTTCCTGGGGTGTTTTTTTTTTTTTTTGTTTTTTTTTTAAGAATCTGCAATAAGAGCACTGATTGGGGAACATGTGTACCAATCAGATATGACCCCCCTTTTTAAATAAGTGTTTTCTTCTGTAGTCTTTTTTATGTGACACTGTTTCATTTGAGAACAGTGCGGTTCAGGGCCACGAAACGCGGGGTGTGTGTTGCAGTCTTAATGCTGAGGTTAATACCTTTTGCATTTTATATGGGAATTAAACATACAGTTTTTATTAAACGAGTTACCCTACCACGAGGTCTGATTCAAGACGAGCGCACCCATGGTCCAATCGGCATTTTTTGCATTATTCTTCGTTCCATTATGACATACGTGTTCCTCTTTAGTTCTCCTGTCATTGTACGGGTCGTTCCGTTTATGGACATTACATCGTTCCTCTTTAGTTCCTCCTGTCATGTACATCGTTCACTTGTGACATTACGTCGTACCTTCTTAGTTCCTCCTGTCATCGTAGTCGTTCCCCTCCTGACATACGTCGTTCCTCTTTAGTTCTCTGTATATGTACTCGTAGTTCCCCTTGAAATACGTGTTCCTCTTTAGTTCCTCCTGTCATGTATCGTCGTTCCCATTATGACATACGTGGTACTCTTAGTTCCTCCTGTCATGTCACGTCGTTCCCCTCTGTATATACGTCGTTCCACTTTTAGTTCCTCAGTAGTAATGTTCTGTCGTTCCCCTCTTGATATACTTCATACGTCTTTAGTTCCTCCTGTCATGTACGTCTGTTCCCTATGACATACGTCGTTCCTCTTTAGTTAATCCTGTCATGTACGTTCGTTCCCCTCTTGACATTACGCGTTCCTTTTAGTTCCTTCCTGTCCCTCATGTACGTCGTTCCCTCGACATACGTCGTTCCTCTTAAGTTCCTCTTGTCATGTACGTCGTTCCTTATGGACATACGTCGGTTCTCTTTAGTTCCTCCTGTCCATGTACGTCAGTTCCCCTTTGATATAAGTCTTTACTTCTTTGTTCCTCAGTCATGTACGTCGTTCCCCTCTGATATACAATTCTTTCCTTTTAGTTCCTCCTGTCATGTACGTCGTTCCCTTATGACATAGTTCGTTAATCTTTAGTTCCTCCTGTCATGTACGTCGTTCCCTTATGACATATCGTCGTCCTCTTTAGTTCCTCTTCATGTACGTCGTTTCTTATGACATACGTCATTCCTCTTTAGTTCCTCCTGTCATGTAACGTCGTTCCCTTATGACATACGTGTTCCTCTTTAGTTCCTCCTGTCCATGTACGTCGTTCCGTTTATTATGACATATGTCGTTACCCTTTAGTTCCTTATGTCATGAACGTCTTTACCCTCTGACATACATCATTCCTCTCGTAGTTCCTCTGTCATGTACATCGTTCCCTTTTGACATACGTCGTTCCCTCTTTTGTTCTCCTGTCATGTACGTCGTTCCGTTATGACAAACGTCGTTCCTCTTTAGTTCTCCTGTCATGTACGAGTTGTTCACCTCTGTCATACGTCGTTCCTCTTTAGTTACCTCTGTCATGTACGTCGTTCCCTTATGACATAGTCGTTCCTCTTTAGTCCTCCTGTCCATGTACGTCGTTCCCTTATGACATACATCGTTTCCTCTTTAGTTACTCCTGGCATGTACGGTCGTTCCCCTCGAAATTTTTATTTTTACGTCGTTCTCTTTTGTTCCTCCCTTGTCTTGTACGTCGTTCCCTTTGACATACATACCATTATCTTTAGTTCCTCCTGCATGTACGTTGCTCCCTCTGACATACGTCATTCACTCTTTAGTTCTCCTGTCATGTACGTCGTTCCCTTATGGACATACGTCGTTCACTCTTTTAGTTCCTACCGTCATGTAAGTCGTTCCCTTATGAAATACATCGTTCCTCTTTAATTCCTCCTGTCATGTACGTCGTTCCCCTCTGACATACGTCGTTCCTCTTTAGTTCCTCCTGTCAGCTACGAGTCGTTCCCTTATGACATACGTAATTCCTCTTTGTTCCTCCTGTCATGTTACGTCGTTCCCCTTTAGTTCCTCCTGTCTTTTCGGTCATTCCCTTATGACATAACGTCGTTCCTCATTTTGTTCCTCCTGTCATGTAGTCATTCCCTTTATGGACATTCGCGTTCCCCTTTAGTTCCTACTGTCATGCACGTCATTCCCTTATGACATACGTCGTATCTCTTTTGTTACTCCTGTTCATGTACGTCGTTCCCCTTCTGACATCCATCGTTCCTCTTTAGTCCTCGTCATATACGTTTTTCCCTTTATAAAATCCATCGTTCCTCTTTATTGCCTCCTGTCATGTACATCGTTCCTTATGACATTAAGTCATTCCTCTTGAGTTCCTCCTGTCATGTTCGTAGTTTTGCCCGTTAGACATACTTCTTTCCTCTTTAGTTACTCCTGTCATGTACGTTGTTCCCCTCTGACATTACGTCGTTCCTCTTTTCGTAGTTCCTCCTGTCATGTACGTCGTTCCCTTATGACTACGTCGTTCCTATTTAGTTCCTCTGTTATGTACGTTGTTTCTTTATGAAATTAGTCGTTCCTCTTTAGTTCCTCCTGTCATGTACGTCGTCCCTCTATATGACAAACGTCGTTCTCTTTAGTTTCTCCTGTCTGTAGTCGTCCTTAATGGACATACGTCGTTCCTCTTAGTTCTCTGTATGTACGACGTTCCCTCTGACAAACTTCGTTTCCTCTTTAGTTCCTCCTGTCTGTACGTCGATTCCTTCTGACAAACGACTTTCCACTTTAGTTCCTCCTGTCATGTACGTCGTTCCTCTTTTGTTCCTCCAGCATGTACGTCGTTCCCTTATGACAAAGTCGTTTCCTCTTTGTTCCTCAGTCATGTACGTCATGTAACCTTTAGTTCCTATGTATTGTAACATCGTTTAACTCGTTTGTTCCTCCTGTCATATACGTCGTTCCTCTTTAGTTCCTCCTGTCTTGTACGTCGTTCCTCTTTAGTTCATCCTGTCATGTAAGTCATTCCCCTCTGACATACGTAGTTCCTCTTTAGTTCCTCCTGTCATGTACGTCATATCATTCCTCTTTAGTTCCTCCTGTCATGTAAGTCGTTCCACTCTGACACACGTCGTTCTCTTTAGTTCATCCTGTCATGTAAGTCGTTCCTTGACCATACATCATTCCTCTTTAGTTCCTCCTGTCATGGACGTCGTTCCCCTTTTAGTTCCTCCTGTTTCATGTACGTCGTTCCCTTGACAACATAGTTCCTCTTTAGTTCCTCCTGTCATGTTCGTCGTTCCCGTATGGGACATACATCGTTCCTCTTTTGTTCTCCTCTGTCTTGTATTATCATTTCCTTATGACATACGTCATTTTCCTCTTTAGTTCCTCCTGTCACATGTACGTACGTTAACTTATGTCATACCATCGTTCCTACTTTAGGTTGCCTCCTGTCATGTACCGTCGTTTCCTTATGGACATAACGTCGTTCATCACTTAGTTCCTCTGTCACGTACGTCGTTCCTTATGACATACATCGTTCCTTTTTGGTTCCTCCATGTCACAGTACATCGTTCCATTATGACATACTCGTTCCTCTTTAGTTTCCTCATGTATGTACGTCGTTTCCCCTCTGACATACATCGTTTCCTCTTTAGTTCCTCCTGTCATTGTACGTCGTTCCCTTATGAATTCGTCGTTCCTCTTTTGGTTCCTCCTCGTCATGTAAGTCGTTACTTATGGACATACGTAGTTCATCTTTAGTTTCCCCTCCTGTCATGTTACGTCGTTCCTTATGACATACGTCGTTCCCTTTAGTTCACCTCTCCTGTATGTACGTTGTTTCTTTATGACATACGTCGTTACCTCTTTAGTTCCTCTGTAATGTAAGTATTTCCTTTATGACATAAGTGTTCCTCTTGAGTTCCTCCTGTCATGTACGTCGTTCACCTTATGACATAAGTCGTTCCTCTTTATGTTCGTCCTGTCATGTACGTCGTTACCTATCTGACAAACGTCGTCCTCTTTAGTTCCACCTGGTATGTACGTTCGTTCCATTATGAACATACGTCGTTCCTCTGTTAGTCCTAACCTGTAATGTACATCGTTTCCTTATGGTCTTCAGTCGTTACACATCTTTTGTTCCTCCTGTCTGTACGTCGTTACCTTAGGAATATTTCAGTTTCCTATTTAGGGGGGGTATCTTTTTTTCATCCCTTGTCATGTACCGTCGTTCCCTTACTGAACAAACGTCGTTCCTCTTTAGTTCCTCCTGTCTTGTACTTCGTTTCTTCTGACATACGTTCGTTTCCTTCTTTAGTTCCTCTGTCTTGTACGTGTTCCCCTCTGACATAACATCATTCCTCTTTATTCCTCCTGTCATGTACGTAGTTTCTTTAGTTCCTCCAGTCATGTACGTCGTTCCCCTTATGACATACGTCATTCCTTCTTTAGTTCACTCCTGTCATGTACGTCGTCCTCTTTAGTTCAATCCTGTACTGTACGTGTTTCCTTATGGACATACGTTCGTTCTCTTTAGTTCCTCCTGTCATGTTCGTCGTTACCTCTGTTATACATCGTTTCCTCTTAGTTCCCTCCTGTCTTTGTACGTAGTTCCTTATACACGTCGTTCTCTTTAGTTCCGCCCTGTCATGTACGTCGTTCACCTCTGACATACATCATTCCTCTTTAGTTCCTCACTGTCATTGTTCGTCGTTCCCTTATGACATACGTCGTTCCTCTCTTTAGTTCCTCCTGTCTTGTACGGTCGTTCCCCTCTGAGATACATCATTCCTCTTTAGTTTCCTCCTGTCATCGTACGTCGTTCCTCTTTAGGCTTCCTCCTTGTCATGTACGTCGTTCCTGTTGACATACGTCGTTCCTCTTTTAGTTACCTCCTGTCATGTACGTCGTTCCCTTATGACTATGTCGTTTCCTCTTAGTTCCTAATGTCATGTTACGTTCAATTCTCTTTTGTTCCTACTGTCATGTTCGTTCGTTTCCATTTGACATAGTCGTTCCTCTTTTGTTCCTCATGTCCATGTACGTCTTTCCCTCACTTATGACATACGTCGTTCCTCTTTAGTTCCTCCTGTCATGTAACGTCGTAACCCTTATGACCTATGTCAGTTACTTTTTGTTCTCCGGTCATGTACGGTCGTTTACTTATGACATACGTCGTTCCTCTTTAGTTCCTCTGTCATGTACAATCGTTCCCCTTTAGTTCCTCTGTCTTGTACGTCGTTCCCTTATGAACATACGCGTTCTCTTTAGTGCTCCTGTCATGTACGTCGTTCGCTTTATGACATACGTCGTTCCTCTTTAGTTACTCCTGTCATGTTAATCGTTCCCTATATGTACAGTGTTCACACCAATCAGTCCTCAGAGGCACCCCCAACAGGTTCATGTTTCTGGATCTAACACAGAATTGGATACTACAATAATGATATCTCCTGTGGCGAATGCACTGGACAAAGAATGATCTCCACCGTGCAGAATGCATCTGACAATTCAAGAATCACCTGTGCAGAATGCATGACTCCTATTAATGACTATCACCTGTGAGGATTGCACTGACAATAATTGATTCACCTGTGGAGAATGCACTGACAATAATGATATCACCTTGTGCAGAATGCAGTGACAATAATGAATCACCTGTGCTGATGCAATGACAATAATGATATCACCTGTGCAGAATTGCACTGACAATTAAGATATCACCCTGTGCTAGAATGCCTGACAATAATGATATCCACCTGTGCAGAATGCACTGACAATAATGACTTCCATTGTGCAGAATGCGCTACATTAATGTCTTAACCGTGTGCAATGCTATAAGGGGAAAGCCAGAAAACATGACCTGTTGGTGTGACTGAGGGACTAGGGTTGGGAACCTCTGCCTTTATCGACATACATCGTAAACTCTTAGTTCTCCTGTCATGTACGTCCGTTCCCTTAGGACATACGTCGTTCCTCTTTAGTTCTTACCTGTCATGTACGTCGTTCACCTCCTGGCTAATACGTCGTTCCTCTTTAGTTCCTCTGTCATGTACGTCGTGTCCCTTATGACATACGTCGTACTCTTTAGTTTCTTCCTGTCATGTACGTCGTTCCCTCTGACATACGGCCGTTCTCTTTGTTCCTCCTGTCATGTACGTCGTTCCCTTATGACATAGTCATTCCTCTTTAGTTCCCTCTGTCATGTACGTCGTTACCCCTCTGACATACATATTTCTTCTTTAGTTCCTCATGTCATGTACGTCGTTCCCTTAATGACCATTACGTCGTTCCTCTTTAGTTCCATCCTGTCATATGTACGTGGGGTTACGTTCCCCTCTGATATACATCGTTTCTCTTAGTTCCTCCATGTCAGTACGTCGTTCCCTTCAAGCATACGTGTACCCTCTTTAGATCTCCTGTCATGTACGTCTGTTCCCTTAGACATACATCATTCCTCTTTAGTTCCTCTCTGTCAATGTACGTCGTTCCCCTCTGACATACGTCGTTCCTCTTAGTTCTCCTGTCGGTGTACGTCGTTCCTTTATGAAATAAGTCATTCCTTCTTTATCTTCCTCCTGACATGTACGTTGTTCCCTTATGACATATATCATTCCTCTTTAGTTCCTCCTGTCATGTACGTCATTCCCCTCTTGACATACACGTTCCTCTTTAGTTCCTTCCTGTCATGTACGTCATTCCCTTTAAGACATAGTCATTCCTCTTTAGTTCTCCTGTCATTAAGACGGTTCCCTTAGACATCATCGTTCCTCTTTTGTTCCTCTCCCTGTCATATATCGTCGTTCCCCTTATGACATCCGTCGTTCCCCTTTAGTTACTCATATGTCATGTACGTCGTTCCCCCCCTATGACATACGGTCGTTCTCGTTGGTTCCTCCTGTCATGTACGTAGTGCCCCTCTGATTTTTACCATCGTTCCTCTTTAGTTCCTCATGTCATGTACGTTTCCCTTATGACATACGTCGTTCCTCTTTAGTTCCTCCTGTCATGTACGTCGTTCCCCTCTGACATACATTTTTTATTTTTTATTTTTTTATTTTCTGCTTTTATACTACCGTTGCCCGAGGTCGCCAGACACGAGGGATCCAGGACTACGCGGCTGCTGTCTCTGGGGAGGCTTATGACAGCCAACAATGTTCTTATGAGTGTTGTGGCCTCTATGTACTCGCACTAACGCCATCAGGTGAGACCACGCCCGAACAATTATTATTGCGCTTTTTTATCTACTACCAGATGTACTGTTCATTAAGCGCCATCTCCCTTTCTTTTTTTTCCTTTAATATACCTCTGACTACATCCGTTCTCTTTAGTTCCTCCTGTCATGTAAGTCATTTCCCTTTTGACATACGTCGTTTCCTTATTTTAGTTCCTCCTGTTCATGTACGTTCGTTCCTTATGGTACATACGTCCGTTTCCTCTTTAGTTCTCCAGTCATGTACGTGTTCCCTTTTGAAATTCGTCGTTCCTTTTAGTTCCTCCTGTCATGTAAGTCGTTCACTTAAGACATGACGTCACGTTTCATCTTTGTTTCCTCCTGTCATGTACGTCGTTCCCTTCATGACATAGTCGTTCCTCTTTTGTTCATCCTGTTAATGTACATCGTTCCACTCTGATATACATCATAGAGGGTGTGAAGCACTATCACAGGGAAGAAATGTATATGACACAAGGAACTAATGGGACTCTTAGTCTCTTCTAGTTATACACATTGTCCCTCCTTCCCCTCCGGTTAACACATGATTCCCTCTCCCACCGTTCCTACTTGGTCCCCACTCCGCTAGATTAAATCCCACCACCCCCAGTTATACAGGCTAATACTCACCACCACAGGGTCATAGAGGCTAATCCCACCCACCACAGGTATAGAGGCTAATCCCTCCGCCACCACATGTTATAGAGGCAAAATCTGCAGCAAAACAGAGTTTAGCGGCCTAAAATCCGCATAGAAAAAGGTCCCCCCTAGAAACAGTGTTTAGTTTCAAAATTCGCGGCAAACAGAGTTTAGTGTCAATAAAACCCACAGCGAACGGAGTTTTTAGCGGCCAAAATCTGCAAAGAAATGGAGTTTTACTGTCAAATCCGCAAAGAAAACTGAGTTTAGGGTCGAAATCTGCAGCGAACGGTATTTTAGTGGCAACTCCTTGCAGGCGAACGGAAGTTTAGAGGTCAAAATCTGCCAGCGAACTGAGTTTCGTTAGCGGTCGAAAATCCGTGGCGAAGCTGGAGTATTGGTCATAAATCGGCCGGGCGGGAAAATGAGTTTAGCGTCTAAAATCCGCGGACGGAAACTGAGTTTTGCGTCAAGATCTGTAATGAATTGAATTTCATGCATCAGAACGCGAGAGGAGAGAACTTTATTAAGCACCAAAATCCATAAAGAATATAGGATTTTTTTGTGTCAGGACCGAGAAAATTTTTATTTGTGTCTAAATCTGTAAATAAGTGGATTTTAGCGCAAAAAAAAACGTTTAAAAAAAATAACTTTTCTTGCGCCCAAAATCCGTTGTTAAAAAAAGACTATTTTTACACGTCTGAAGCATGAGAGAGACTTAAATTAGCAGAAAAAATCTTGGAATTGTGCAAAAATCGTTTTGCTGACAAAAGCACGATCACTCTATTAGGAACGAGGGCACGTCGCTCACCTGTCAGCCTCTTCTCTGGCTGGCCCTGCTGGAGCACAGAGGGGCTGGACATTCTGTAGATTGCTTCTGTCTGGGATCTCCCAATCTATGTCTGCCTGCTCCCTGCTAGACAATAGTGCATGCTGAGCTCACAGCAGGGGACGACTCTCACTGAAGGTTACCAAGTATGGGAATCGTTTTGCAGTCTCCTTACCTGCAGTATCACTTTATGATGGCAGTTTCCTGAGTGTCCTGCAACTCACAGAGCAGGAACTATCTCTGAAGGGGGGAAGGGCTCTACACACAGGAATCTTATAGCTCTTTTCAGACTCACAATCAATAATTACGCAAAAGAGGATAAAAAGATGATAGAAATACAACACATTACTGCAAAAAAAAAAAATTGCGACACCATCCCTTTAAGAATAGTGCTTGTAAATCTGGAGTAAATTCAACTACAGGCACTTTCCCACTTTTCTCTTATTTTAATGTCTATAAACCAATGTTCTCATGATGTAACAATCAGCTAAAACCTTTAAAGTAACATTTAGCAGGAATTACACTGTACTTGGTGAATTCATTATGAGTAAGAGGTTATACATTGAAAAGTGAAAGTCATATAAATTGTGGTCAGTGCCGTATCTGTATACTTCATATATATAGTCAAAGACAAACTGTGAAGCTTATAGCTCTGACCTATAATACAGACAAGTTAGTTGTATGCGATGTCATACTCTATAAATTGTAAACCATATGGCTTGGAGGATACTAATTGAAATTAGGATATTGAGGGGCAGCTGTATAAGTTTAAACCAGAGTACCTTTACTTCCATTATGAGATGATGTGTTCATAGCTAAACTGAATTTATATGGGATAACAACTGAAAAAAGAATTGTCCAGTGCTTAGGGGTAAGCATCACTTGTAAGCCAAAAAAAATCATTAGACCTTTTCACACTGAAAGAATTATAGGGGCTTTAACTAATAATAATAATAATAATAATAATAATAATATTATTAATTATTATTATTATATCAAGCATTACCTTCATAAAATACAACCTCAATTCCAAAAAAGTTGGGACACTAAACAAATTGTGAATAAAAACTGAAGGCAATGATGTGGAGGTGCCAACATTTAATATTATATTCAGAATAGAACACAAATCACAGATCAAAAGTTTAAACTGAGAGAATGTATCATTTTAAGTGAAAATATGTGTTTCAAATTTCATGGCGTCAACAAATCCCAAAAGTTGGGACCGGTATAGGCAGGTATAGGTCCTCCTATAGGCCGTAGGTATAGGCAGGTATATTGGCCCCTAGGCAGGCTATAGGCATGTATAGGTCCCCATATTAAAGGCTATAGGCAGGTTATAGGTCCTCAGTGTAGGCTATAGGCAGGTATAGGTCCTCTAGGTAGGCTTAGGCAGGGTATAGGCAGGTATAGGTCTCTAGGTTAGCTTATATAGGTAGGGTATGGCAGGTATAAGGTGTCCTATAGGTAGGCTGTAGGCAAGGTATAGGCAGGTATAGGTCCTATAGGTAGGCTGTATGCAATGTATATGCAGGTATAGGTCTTAGGTAGCTTATAGGCAGGTGTATGGCAGGTATAGGTCCTCTAGGTAGGCTGTAGGCAGGGTATAGGCAGGTATAGGTAGGCTGTAGGCAGGGTATAGGCAGGTATAGGTCCTATATGGTATGGCTTGTAGGCAAGGTATAGGCAGGTTATAGGTCCTATAGGTAGGCTGTAGGCAGGTATAGCAGATATAGGTCCTATAGGTAGGCTGTAGGCAGGGTATAGGCAGGTATACGTCCTCTAGGTAGCTTATAGGCAGGGTATAGGCAGGTATAGGTCCTCTAGGTAGGCTGTAGGCAGGGTATAGGCAGGTATAGGTAGGCTGTAGGCAGGGTATAGGCAGGTATAGTCTAGGTAGGCTGTAGGCAGGGTATAGGCAGGTATAGGTCCTATAGGTAGGCTGTAGGCAGGGTATAGGCAGGTATAGGTCCTATAGGTAGGCTGTAGGCAGGGTATAGGCAGGTATAGGTCCTCTAGGTAACTTATAGGCAGGGTATAGGCAGGTATAGGTCCTCTAGGTAGGCTGTAGGCAGGGTATAGGCAGGTATAGGTAGGCTGTAGGCAGGGTATAGGCAGGTATAGGTCCTATAGGTAGGCTGTAGGCAAGGTATAGGCAGGTATAGGTCCTATAGGTAGGCTGTAGGCAGGGTATAGGCAGATATAGGTCCTATAGGTAGGCTGTAGGCAGGGTATAGGCAGGTATACGTCCTCTAGGTAGCTTATAGGCAGGGTATAGGCAGGTATAGGTCCTCTAGGTAGGCTGTAGGCAGGGTATAGGCAGGTATAGGTAGGCTGTAGGCAGGGTATAGGCAGGTATAGGTCCTATAGGTAGGCTGTAGGCAGGGTATAGGCAGGTATAGGTAGGCTGTAGGCAGGGTATAGGCAGGTATAGGTCCTATAGGTAGGCTGTAGGCAGGGTATAGGCAGGTATAGGTCCTATAGGTAGGCTGTAGGCAGGGTATAGGCAGGTATAGGTCCTATAGGTAGGCTGTAGGCAGGGTATAGGCAGGTATAGGTCCTATAGGTAGGCTGTAGGCAGGGTTTTAAAACAAAAAAAACACTTACCTGGCTCACCGCTGCTCCGTCTCCTCGCTGCTCCACCTCCCGCGCTCTCCTGCATCTTCTCGGCACAGGCGGGTGATGTCATCAGGCACACGCTGCCTGTGCCGGAAACTCCGGACGGCCGCGAGTTTGCGGCCGCCCGGAGTCCACTGCGGAGCACGGAGTGCTCGCTCTCTGCTCCGCAGTGGTACCTCTTCACCTGTGCGGAGGAGTTGCACACAGGGGAGGAGACCGTTGACAGCACCCGGGCCAGCGCAGCGCCCGGACACTGTGCGCTCACTCGGCCTTCAGCTATATGCGCTCCCTGAGGAGTCGCATATAACTGAAGCGTCCCTGTCGGCACTCAGGCCATCGCAGCGCCCGAGCGCCAACAGTGACTCGAGTATAAGCCGAGGGGGGATTTTTCAGCACATTTTTTGTGCTGAAAAACTCGGATTATACTCGAGTATATACGGTAATTAGTGTTGATTGGTCTTCCAGCTGTTCGTTATATGCTCAATGTCATTTTTCCAGCCACTTAGTGCTACTTGTCCCAAATCTTTCACCTGTTAGTTTATTAATTTTTGCATTCTATAGCACCAATCACTTCCATAATAGCTTCTTCTTTCAATAAAAAGAATGGCCCCAGAGGCGTAAAACCAGAAATTTGCTTCCCTGATAGTAACATACCTGCTATAAAAAATTAACATACATGATTTTATTTATAGTGGTATTGTTCAAAAGCAAAGAAGAAAGAAAACTGTTAGAATGGCATGTGAGCTATATAATGAAAGAAATCTTTATTGTTCTAAATCCAAAACGCAAAAGATTTAAAAAACTTAAAAGTTATCAAAAAGATACATAATCAAACGTCACCTATATGACTTTGACCTCGACACCCCGAAAGTAATAAATATGGTACATTCATAGTAGCAAATATAAAAATATATATGCAAAAGAATTCCACATAAACCAATATTCAAATATTCAATCACAGCAATTGAATGTTGGGAAAACAAATTTGATAATGTGATAATAAATCAATATTCCCTTTATCATCCTAAAAACAGGAAGATGTACCACTGGGGGAAGAAGCACTGAAAGTCCCATGCATGTCGCCTGGGTAGGCTTCATCATGGGTCAATTTATTTTTTTTGTTAAGTATTGTGATATTGATCATCAACTGATCTCATTTTGGTATCTAAAATGTTGAAAACATAGAATAATAACAACTTATTTGCCTTTTTATGCTTTTGGTATGTTTTTTATATTATATTATTATTTTATTAAATGTTCGTGATGGAAAATTGACGTAAGTGATGAAACTTATTTTTGACTTTTTTTGTAAACCATTTTCCCTAATTTGCAAAAAAAAAAAAAAAAAAGTAAAAAAAAAAAAAAAAAAAAAAATTAACAGAAAAATAAAGCCTTAAGTATAATGGGAAAAGGGCAAAAAAAAATCTGAAGAATAATTGACTACAGGAAAGCATTTTAACCTGCATGTAGTAAAAATGTGAAAATGAACCTGCTCAGGAAGAAGGGTAAGGAACTGGTGAAGCGCCCTTGGTTAAAGGGGATGTCTCATCTGAAAGAAAAAAAAATCAATTTCCATATTAAAGCCAGCCCAGCAATTAACTGGTCACCAATGGTCTGGCTACTGGTCATACAGTATACGTACATGATGGTCATTTCAAGCTTGGACCAAGACTGAGTGCATCAAAGCAAAAGCCACTCTTTGTCTTCCATTCTGATTAGTACCCCATACTAATTCCCTATTAGAACATATGGAGAGAGCTTGTCTTGAACAGACAACCCCTTTAAATCAAGTATTAAGCAATAAACAGCTCTTAAATATATGTGAAATATAGGTTGTGCTTTTTATCACCACTTAAACTATGGAAACTGACAAGATTATAGTTTTCAAATCTTTATTGCAATTACCAAGTCTATGTGAGCACCTAAAAATAGAAGAATTTGGTTACACTCTACATTCTATAAAGCAATGTTTACATACATAAGAACAGTCCTTTGGAAATGCAGAGCACTAGCCATAAATCATGTGCACATCTCGCTACAGATGTATTTCCAAGGAGGGGGCAAAATGATCATTAAGTAAGAGCTGGAACTAGGGTTTCATTATAGCAGTGTTTTATCCATGCAGCATCTTAACAGCTGTCTTGGACCTGCTGATCCAATGTATCACTGCAGATGTATCTATTTTATGATTGTTGGTGCCAGGTAGAGTGGCTGGTGTAATTCATAAACTGAACATTTCTGGGGAATTCCACATACAACATTTTGATGACTAATTGTTATCAGTAAAATAATGGTCTGCAAAACAAAAATCATTTAGTGAGGGCAAGTTCCATGTCAATAGGAGAGGTCTAAGTAGAATGGACAGAATGGTTGCAGTCAATTTCAGGATGACATTAAAGGGAAGGTGGATTATCTGAGAGCAGGGAGAGAAGCTGATTTCTGTAATATATAGATATATGTGGCTTGGAACAGGATTTCTGAGTAAAGAAACAGAGAAAATACTGATAGACTCCTTAAAGGGGTTGTCTCGCTACAATGATTGGGTTTTAATTAAAAGATCTTTAAAAAAACAAGCAGTTTTGCAACATATGTTCATTACAACTGTTAGTAGTAGTGCATCAGCTCCTGAAATCCCTATAGCACCTGACCTGTTGATCTTTATCTCATTGGCTGTCAGTGCTGATGACTCATCACCTTCTGAATACAGGTCAGAGCACAGAGCCCCTCCCACACAGTATGCTTCTGTAGGGAAGTGAGGGGGAGGGCTCTGGCTTCTGTGTCTGTGTAGCTGGATTAACCCTGTGTGTGCCTGCTTCCTCCTGCTCTCTACACAGATTGAGGAGAGCAGAGATGAGGCTGACAGCAGTGAAGTGTGTTACTATAATCATGATGTGTCTGTGGAGCTCTGACTATACTAATAGAACAGATCAGGGGGGCATGTGAATGCTTCATGCTCTGCTGTATTAGTGACACATGGTGATTATAGTAACACACTTCACAGCTGCCCTGTGTCTGTTCTGATAGGGTTTGTTTGTTGTTGCTTATGATGGAGATTTGTATGCTAAGCTAAGTATAGGAACACTTTCATCCCCCCTGCTCTGCTATTAGCATACACAGCTTCACAGACCTCTCCAGACTCATAGATCAGCCCTCTCCTGTCTCCTGACTGTGGAGAGGAGCAGCAAGAACCTGCAGCAGACCTAGGCAGGCACACACAGGGTTAACCATGGCAGCAAACCCCCTCCCCCTCCCCCTGCTGTATAGAAGTTATGGAGGAGAGCTTTTTTGTGTGTGGGGGGAGGGGGGAAAAGAGGGGGGGGAAGGGGGCAGACAAAAAAGACACCCCCTGAATTGAAAAAATTCGTTCTTCCCGGGGCCCATTTTTGGAAGTAGGCTAAAAAAAGGCTTGTAATGAGAAAAACCCCTTTAAGAGAAAAAGTCCTGCTGGCCCTGTCCACTGACAGTACTAAGTTTCCCTGGAGTTGGGTGTATACGAAGCAAACTGTGAATTACTGAATGTAGTTTGACTGTTGGTTTGTTCTTCTTTGATCCATTTTACTCAGAAATCCTGCTCCACATCATATAACTATATGTATCACAGAGCTCAGCTTCTCTCCTTTTACTTTTAACCCAAAATATTTTTGAGGGTTAATGCTAATATGTGTAATGGGTTTTTTCCCTTAAGCTAAAGTTTGTTTATAAGAAAAATCCCAAGTTTCCTCCTTTATAAGACCATACGGGATATCCTTTTGAGGACGATGATTGTGCAAAATTTGAGGCATTCAAGTGGCCGCGTTTCCCCATTTTTTACTCCTGCCAACAAGCCACTGAGTTTCGACTAAAATTTTCCCAAAAAGAAATGACTAAACAACCAAAAAACTTCATCTCCCCTGGAAAAACCAAAAAAAAAAATTTTAAACCCAAAGAGAACTTTGTGCCCCAACCCCTTTTTAGGGAAATGTCCCACTGGGGCGGCCCCCCCGCCCACGGCATCCCATATAACTATGTGGGGCCGCGCTGAAAAAATTTAGGGAGTCCCTTGGATAAGTTTGGACCAAAACCCAACGCGTTGACTCTTTCTTTCTTTGGGCCCGGGCCCCGTGCACTTAGACACTGTTTTGGGGAAGTCCCGGGGTGGGAACAGGAGTTCCATTGTCGCTTTTTTCCCTTTGACAAATCTTGGCACCCTAGAGGGGACGTGATTAAAGGCAGACCCCGGGCCCCCCGCAGACCCGACGAACGGACTGGAGTAAAAACCCGGCGGCTTCAAATCGGGGAAACTCCCGCCTCACGAGTCACGGTAATTTGATACATTTTTTGTTTTCTACTCCCTTTGGGGCCCTTTTGAGTTTTTCTGGTTAGAAATTTTGGGTTGCCCCGGTCTGATTTTGTGGGTGGTATAAAAAAAGTAATTTGTCATTGTAAAAAGATCGGTACATGCCCACTCCAAAACCATTGTGAAAGTGCGGCGGGGGAAAACGGCTGAATTTCATTTTGAAGTCACTGGGCCTGTTCCCCCGGAAAGGGTTTCCCGTTTTTTAGAAAATTGCTAATATACCCCTCGGCAGTTTGAAAAAGTTAGTAAACCCTCTCTTTCCTCTGTGTTACTAGAAGGCAAGGCTCGGGTTTCTGTTAGCATTTGCGTGGGTCCGGAATTAGAAGCTAAATCTCAATGGGGAAAAACTTTGGGGGGTTTGGGGGAATCCCGGGGGAGGGTAAAGCCCTCCAGGGGTTTAATTTACTGTGACAGGTGATGGGTGGGGACTATTTTTTTGGGTTTAGGTTAGGGACTTTTTTTATTTTGTTAGTGTTCGCGGGGCTGAGAGGCTGGGGAACCGGGGGGACAAGTGGTGGCCACACTTTTGTGTAGTATTTACCAGGAAAAAGGGGAGGAAAGGGGAAAAGATATTCATTTTAACATGTTTAAAGAGAACAAAAGTTACCAGAGAAGCTGAGACTGCCGGGGGAAATAGTTGTCGGAAAGAAGGGAAGAAAAAAAATTTAAAAATCAGGGCTGGGAAGAGTACAAACTTGGGGGAATTTGTTGAGAGGGAGGGGCTCCACCCGTCAAAGTGGCGGGAAATCATGGAAAGGTTTCGAGGAAAATTTGGTTTTGACAAGGGGGGTTTTGACGGGCCCACGGGGTCATTTGAGAGTTGCAAGGGGACTGCAGAAAAAAAAGTTATGTTAAAGTTGAGGGTACTGGGGGGTTTTTCTGAGAGGGGCTGAAAAGTTTTTAACGGTTAATAAAAATGCCCCAATGAGGTTGTTTTTTCAAAGAGGGCCCCCGTGCCTCCCGCCACCCCCTTTTAAAAATGGCCCCCGAAATTGGCCCGGGAAGGGGTGGCCCTTGTGATGTATGTGGGGGAAAAAAATTTCCGGATGGGTGGAAACTTGTAGTGTCTTTTGGTTTGTCCCCGGGGAAAACCCCCAGGGGGACCCCGGTAAACCCTTCCATGCCCCGGGCCCCCTTATATCCTTTGTCACCTCCCAGGGGCAAGTCAAATCAGGGTCCCTCCGCCCCCCCCGCAGGGGAGTGTTCAGGGCACGGGCCTAAAACCCTTTTGTGGCACCACCAGGAGCAAAAAACCACCCCCCCCCCCGGGCCCCGCAGTGTTCGTCCTTGGATCAGAAAAAGGGATGGGGGGCCCTTTCCCGGGCCAACTCCCCCGGGGGGGAAGGACCAAAGGGTGCCCGAATTCCCCCCCTCGGGTGAGGGGGGGGATGGGATGATCCGTTTCAGGGGTTCAGGGCTGCCGCCTTTTGTCGCCCAAACCTCTTCGGACGGGGTGGCACCGGACAGTGGACTGTGTCCCCAAATCAAGGTTTCTAAACCCCCCTTTGCTTTGGAGGCGGACTAAGTTTCCGGGTCCCCAACAAGAAGAAATTTCGAAAATGGGGAAATGGGGAAACCCCCAAATTTTTCCAGAATGTTCAATACCCTCCAAAGTGAACAAGTTCTGTTCACTGTAGGTAAGGAGACACCCTCACCCCCCAAAGTAGGAGCGTTTGTGAGTCCGGGAAAAACACCGTGTTAAACCAAGTTTGGGGGATTGGTGCAAAAGCTCATTGGGGAAGGGCGGGGGCGGGCCCGTCCAGGGGGAAAATGTGCGCCGATTCATGGAAAAAAAAGGGAAACCCTTTAGAATTGGGCTCCGCGGGTGGTTACCGGAGCTGGGGAGCTCCCAAATGTGAAGTCCTAATACACCCCGTAGGGCCTGTTTATGACAGGGGAAAACCCAAATTAATAATGTAGAGTTTCCTTGATCACCCATCTGGAATGCCCTTAGCCCCCCCAGCAGGGTCACCCGAGTTTGAATGCCTAAACGTTCCATCTAAACTCCCTTTGGGTTTTCACCCGGTATTTATGGTTTAACCCTTTATAGAATGTGTACAATTTCCCATTTAATGACTTTTTTTGCAGTTTTTATCACTAAAGGGCCATGATGTTGATCTAAAAGTGTAAGGTTTGGGGTGTCCGACAACCCAGGCACCACAGGGATTGTTGGGTTTTCCCAAACAAGGTAGGGTTTGAGATTTTTTCCAACGGGGAAAACCCAAAATCCCCCTTCCCTCCATCCTTGCCCCCGGGCAGCCACCCGGTCCTGAAAAACCCAAAGGGTTCACCCGCCCCCTTTTGAAACCGGGGGATGCCAAAAGGGGCCCGATCCAATTTTGGCCCTTAAAACCCGGTAACAGTTTGGACTCTCGGTAAAAAAAGTTACCGGGACCCCATAAAGGGTTTTCCATGAATTTTTGTTAAAAAACTGACCAGCCCAGGCAAAATATATGGAGCCAAACGGGGAAAGATCTAGTTTATTTTGGTTCAAAACTTTGGGATGAGTACCTCCCTACCATCCAGAAATATCGGGAAATTCCAAAGGAAAAATTAGTCAAAATTCTCCTTCGAGTCTGGCCCCAAGTATTGGGGAACAATTTAAAAGTGGGGGGCCCAGAACGGGCCTGAGTGATAAAGGGTTCCATTTCGCAGGAGGGCCAAAAAGAAGCAGGGGGGGCCCGTGGGACACATTTGCTGCTCGTTTGTTGAAAGCAGAAACGGGGGTTTCTGGGGGATTTTCCAAAAACCAAAAAAGATACAATGTCCTTTTTTGGTTAGAGTTTTAAAATTGAGGGCCTGGAAGAAGACCTTAGAAGTCTTGTGCTGCGCCCAGACCAGATTTGTACCCCCTTCAGAGTACAAGGAGGTTATCTGTAGAAAAAGGGTTTTTCCAAAAAAAAGGGGTTAAAAAAGGACAAAAAAGAAAAAAGAATGACAAAAAAGGGGTGTAACCCGGTGATGATTGAGTGTACCCCCCCCCTTGGCCCAACCAGTTCCTCCCATAGAGGCCCCTCACAGTCCAGGGGCCCCCCCCCAGGGAAACCCCCAAGGGTCCAGAGAACTTCCGTTTGCTGGCGCTGCAATCAGACCGGTCTTTTTAAAACATGATTGGGGGTCCGTTTCCCAAAAAAAATTCCCCGGATATCAAAAATGTCAATGGGAAATTTGGTCGTTACCAAAACCAGGGGGGCACCCTTTTGAAGGTTAGGCCAGCCAGTCCCCGTTCTTTCTGTATTTTAAAAAAACCGGGGTTTTGGGGTTACCCACTTTTTCCCTGTCGGGGAAAAAGCCTACGGGATTTTATGGGGGGCACTGGTGGGGCCCACTCTGTAAATTTCCCCAAAAGGCCCTCCCCCCGGGGGGCCCCAAAAATCTCCTGACATATTAGCTGTATTGGGGTAAGGGGGTGGGCATTCATAATGCCTCTCCCCGTCCTTTTTAATGCTGGCCCCCTTCCCTGACTTGATGACCCTTTTCCTAGTATCAGACCCCTGCCCTGTGAATTACTTGGAGCGGACCCTTCTGCAGTCATGAGAGCAAAAAATACAGTATACCCCAGAAGGCATGGAATTAGACCTTTTTGGGCCCCGGCATCTAAAGTTGGGATAGCGTCCCGGGCTGTCCCCTTTAAAGGCCTTATCTGCAGTTATGTGCCCCTAAGGAACCCTTGCCCAAAAGATTCCACCTACCATTTTTACAACAGTACCACAGGACTTATGGTCTCAAGGTCCGGGCGATGTTGGACTCTTCCAGTACTGCTGTGTCATTTTGGTTTCTCAAGGAAGGAGCCGCTTATCCCCATTTCCCCAAAATTTACCCTTTAAAGTCGGGGCAGGAAGAAAGGCCTGAAGATTCAAAACCCAAAGGGACCTTTACAAAAGGGGGTTGCCCTTTAATTTACCCTGAAACTTCACCATGTAACAGGGCCCCTTTTTCCCAGTCAAGAAAAAGGGAAAAAAAAGGGTGACCCCCAAAGGTACAGGTTTGTGCAAAAATTTGCGAGAGTTAATGCAGCCACATTTTAAAAACCCCCCAGTGGCCCCCAAACCCAAAACACCTTGTTTCCATGATCCCTCCTGCTGCTTCCTGCTTCACGGGTGTGGTTTCTTATTAATTTGCGTTTTCAGTGTCCCTTTTCATGAAACGGGCCAAAATTACCGTTTCCCTTAACCTTTCCCGGGCTCCCAGCCCACCTGGCCCAAAAACCCCCCTTGGGGGCCCAGAACGCCTTAATCAATTCACTAAAGGGCTTTGAGGGTTTCCTTAAAACCATGGATAGAACCCCACCCGGGGTTTTACCTTCTTCAGTTTGGGGGGATGATTTTACTCCTGGGGGGAAACCCCCTGGGGTCATGGAAGCTAAAATCCTTTTCCCATCCAAATCTCCAAAAACTCAACTCCCAAAGGTTTGTTAAAGGGAAAAATACATTTGGTGTAAAGGCGAAGGTCATCTTCCTAGGTCATTGTTTGCCAAGGAACAAGAATTGACAAAAAAGACCGTTTTTCCTTGCCATAAAAAACCCTAAAGGGCCCCAGAGAATTCAGACCAACCCCCAGTCTTTTTTAGGTTGATAACCAAACTGTAAAACAATGGATCCCGAAGCATAAAAAAATATGAAAACCGCTCTAGGGATTGCTTTTAAAAGGGGGGCCCCAATTTTTAAAAAGCCCCCCCAACCCAGCAATCTTTGCCAAAAAGGAAAGCATGCTTTGCGGCCTCTACGGGCAGCTGTCTCAAAAGCTCCCCCCTTTGGGCCCTTCCGGGGACTAAAAACTACCCTTTTCCAATTATTTTTTTTGAGTCAGGTGGACGCTCTGGAGTCCTCCCAAGACAATGCGGGGAAAAACAACCCCCCCTTTGGGGTATATTTCAGCCCCTTTTGGTTTCCCGTTGCTGTACAGCCCCCAACTGCTTGAAGGCTGTCACCCCCGAAAGATTTTTGGAAAAGACCGCAGAACGTCCTGGGACATGATGTAATTATTCAGGCCCCACATGACCTTGCGGGCTGTCCTACAGCAGACCTTGCCCGAAGCTATGACTCTTCGGGCCCCTTTTCTACGCTTAAAAGTGCTCTTTATACTGCCCCCCAATTGTTTTTAAGGGGGTTGCACTGTTCTAAAACCCAAACCACTCTTTTTCCCACGGGGCAGGGGGGATTGAGGATGATGATGACAAAAAAAGGGGGGAAAGATTATAGACCTGATTGCCTTGAATTCTGGCAAAAAGGGAAAACACATTTCCCCGCTACAGTGGTGACTGAAGAAATTCCCCCCAAAAAGGGGTCTTTTAAACCTGTGGATAGATGGTTCAAGATTTTGCTTGGGAAAAGGGGGTTTTCATTAAGGGGTTTTTTCAATTTAAACCCAGAAGGGTGAAAAACCTCATGGCAGAAGCACTGCCCCCCCTTCGCCGTCAAGGTTTCAGGGGAAATACAAGCCTGGAAAAGCCTGCAAAATTGGGTGAAGGGGGAAGACTGCGAAAAATTTGGATGGGGCTCCAGATTTTGTATGGGGATTTTTCCCCACGATTTTGGGTTTAAACTGGAAGGGAATTGAAAGGGTTCAACACAGCGCAGGAACCCCTGTGAAGCCCGGGAGGGGCAAATCAAAATTTCCCACTGTTTAGCCCCTTGAACTGCCCAAAGGAAACAGTTTTGAAAGTCAAAGGGCCCTGGTAAAGCGGGAAAAGCAGGGGGAAACCCAGGGGGAAAACCCCCTACCGAGACCCAAAACGCAAAAAAACAGCCCGGCCCCAAAGGGCCGTTTTATTCCCGGGGGGGCTGGATCAGGAAAGCTTCTCCCATTATGGCAATCACCAGAGTCAGAAGAAGAGGTTTAAAAAAGGAACAGGAAATGACCCCCACCCGCTGAAGGGTGGAAACCAGGAATGGCCCAGAGACCGGTTGGTTGATGAAAAAACCCTGGCCCCCTGCCAAGGAGAAACAACTTTTGGGAAAAGGGGGGAAAGGGGCTTTAAAAAATTTGCGGGAAAACCCCATGGAAATACAAAGGACTTGTTTGGGCCCCCCTAGGCGAATGTACCCCGCTATTGAGGGCCCTGGGCCCTGGGGCCACCCCACGAGGAAAAAAACCCAAACTTGGCCCATGTGCAAAAAGCTGTACTATGCCCCAGGTTTTCAGTCCAAAGGGTTTCAGCCTAAAAATCAAGCTTGTTCAGTCTGTGCCCCCCCTGCAAAACCTCCCCTCCCCCGGGTTTAAGTTCCCCTTTAGCCCCTTGGGCCCAAGCCAGAATTTTTCCCTTCCAAAGGGGTCCAAGTGGACCCAAAATCTAAGATGGCCCAAAAATTTGGAAAAAAAAGAAATGTCTTTGTTTGGAGTGGACATGTTTTCAGGATGGCCCCGAAGGGATACCCGGGGACCAAAATTTACCCCCAAAATAACGGCCCAAAGGGAAATTGATTTCTGAAATAGCTTGTCGATTTGGAAAAACCCTCAGGTGATCGAGTTGACCAGGGGGCCCGCATTTTTCTTCCCCGGTTTTCGGAATTATGGAACATGTTTGGGGTAGATTTGGGCCTCCACACGCCCTACCCTCCCCAAAGCTTCTTGCGGGGTAGAGGGGAATTTAATTTGGGAGGAAGAACAAACCCCTTGAAAATGACCAGTGTTCCCAATTACCCTTGGGGCAGAAATTTCCCAATTGTCCCCTACCCCCTATCAGACACCCCTCCACAGGGAAAAAAATTTGGCCCGACCCCCTTTGAAAAATTTTGTTTGGTTTAAACCCCCCCCAGTGTTTTGGGAAACAGGGGAACAAGAGTTAGGAGAAAAAAGTTTATAGGGAAATGTCCAATTTGTGGGTTGAAAAATTAAATGTTGGGTAATTTGCATGCTCAAAAATTTTGCTTCTCTTCCCGAATTACAGGTGAAAATTTTTTACAGACTTTAAACCGGAGGTTTGGTGTAGTGAAAAAGGGCCCTCAGAAGGGAAATTTTCCCGAACCCAGATTGAAAGGGCCATTCACAGTGGTTTTGATCAACCCCCACTGAGTCAAATTAGAAGGAAAGCCAACTTGGATCCACGCCTTTTCCCGCAAAAGGGGCCCCACCCCACTAGATTTATTTTCTTGTATATCCTTTCATTTTGTGTGGGATTTTTGGGAGGGTGGGAAGGGGGAGGGACCATTTTTTGGGTGGGCCTAAGCCAAACGGTTAGACTTTTTCATTTCATTACTGTGATATTTTGCCTCGGGTTCCCGGGTTTTTAAGGTTTGGGGCTCAGGGTTTTAAAAGGAAGTCTCAAACGGGGGGCAGCTCTATTTGTGTTTTGGGCCCCTCCTGGGAATGAAAAAATTTTTACTGGTCCCATGGGGATGGAATAGGGTGAGGATTGGGGGTTTTTTGCCCCAAAAAAGGGAGGGACCCAAAAGGGCAAAAAAAGGGAAAAGGGCCCTGTTAGTCCCGGGTTTACACTGTCCAGGGGCCCCAAAACAACGCTGGGGAAAAGGTTGTTTTTCCCCAAGAAATGTTACCCTTTCTTTTTGAATTTTCAGAAACCGTGTCAGGGAGACCGGGAAAAATGCCCGGGAGCCTAAAGACGGGTCTCTCAAATTCCCCCTTTGGCCTTATAGAACTTTTAAAAATGTTAAAGGAAAACCAACCCCCGCCTCCCCCATGCCCCCCCAAACGGGAAGGCAGATTCTTCAACCCCAAACCTTGTAGCAGGGTGTAGTCCTATCCCTAATATCGAGGGAAAAATGTCTTTCCAAACGGGCACGGGGGTCCCCCCGAAAGGGAAACTGTGGTTAGAAAAGGGGCAAAAATTTCCCCCTTTTAGGGGGCCCCCAATTAAAATGTTTGGGTTTTCTGGCCCTTTTGCTGGGGCCAACCCACAAAGGAAAACCCCCCCATTCCACTTTGTGGATTTAAACTAATGCAGACTGTGTTTTCAAAAATAATACAGGAAAAAAAATAAGACAGGATTTTGAAGATTTTAAAACCCCCTTTTTAAATTTAAACCCAAGGTCGCCCTCCAGGAGAGGTGATGGTATTACCCCGGGATTTTAAATTTTCTTTTCCCTAATTTATATTTAGTCCAAAAAAACCTCTTTGGAAATCTTCTCAGGGAAAGGAAATTTTTCCCGGAAAATCTAACCCCAGGTGAACTTTCAATTTACACGGTATCTTGTAGATGTCTTCTGGTTGTGTGGGGGTGGGAGATTTAAAAAGCAGGTTGCCAACCCCGTGGGGAAGGGCAAAGTTCGTGGTTAAGTTGTCCTGCCTTTTTGAGCCTCCCTGGGGGTCCCGCTCCCCATTTTCGACCCTTCCAGAAGGAAAAGGAGAACATTCCCCCCAAAATTTGCTCGATTGGGGGTCCCCAAAGGGTTTCATCGTGCCTAGGGGGCCTAGGGGGGTCCCGACCAGTTTAAGGCCAAGAACCCCCGATAGCAGAGGGTTTTCCTCTCTTATTCCACAGGTCCAAATCAACAAAAAAGTTTGGGTTGGATTAATTTATTTATTATAAAACCAAAAAAGAGGTTTTTTCAATTTACCCAGAGATGGATTTCCCAAAGGGGTCTACGAGGAGCTATGCCCCAAAAACCCGAAAGACCCCCCAAAAACCCCCTTACAAAATGACATGGTTTTCCAAAAGGGGGTTTGGGGTTTGTGGTCCCTTTTTGGAGAAGAAAAGCCCGTACTTTCATCCGGCCAAAACAGGGCCGGGGAATGGGGAAAAATTTCCGTTTTTTTCCCGGGGGAAAAATAGGAATTTATGGAAAAAAAAACTTAAGGAGGGAAATTAGGGAAATGGATCCCTTTTGGGGGCTAATTGGTTTTACCCGGGTTGGAAATGGAGGGTTTGGAAGGAAAAATGGTTACAACAAAAATTGGTACAATTCTACTGGGGTTTTCCCCCGGTGGTTTTACTGTTTGTTCCCTTTGCTGTTGGTCCCCCCCTTTATAAAAATTACTAGCCAAAAAAGCCCCTGGGGGGGAACCGGTGGTTGTTTCTAAAAGCAAGAACAGGGCCCTTGTGAAAAGAAAAAAATAGAGGGGCATTCCCCCATATCAAGTAAAGGAAAATGCCAAAAAACCCCGAATGAATCAATTTTAATTTTGGGGTTTGGGAAAGGGGGACCCCCACATCGAAAGTTAGGGTTTTTTTAGAGGGAAAGGCGGGAAATTTGTTTGATTGAAATTTTGGGTCTCTGCGAAAAAATCAGAAAAAAATCCCCAACCCCATTCCCCCCGGGGTTGAAACGCCCCCACAGGGTAAATTTGTTAAAAATTTTGGGTTTTGGGATTTGGGAAAGCTTGGCATTTTTGGGGGGGAATTTTGAGGGTTAAAGCTAATTTTGTGTACAGGGGTTTTTTCCATAAATAAAGTTTGTTTATAAGAAAATACCCAAACTTTTTCCCCCTTATAAGACCCAAAAGATTTCCATTGAGGCGATGATTGTGCAGAATTTTAGGCATTCAAGATGGGGGGGGGGCCCCAATTTCCCTGTTTTACATCCTGCCAACAAACCACTGAGTTTTTGATAATGTCCCCCGAAGAAATGACTGATAAAAACCCCCAAAATTCATCGCCTTGGGAAAATACTTTGAACCCAAAAGAGAATTTGTGCCTAACCCCTCTCTAAAGGACTGTACCACGCGCAGGGGCCCCCGCCCACTGCATCCCATATAAATAAAGTGTTTCCCCGCTGAATAAAATAGAGGAGTTTCAGGATAAGAAATTTGGGCCAAGAAAAACGCGTTTTTACTCTTTTTTTCATTTTGGCCGGGCCCCTGCCTTTGGGCAGGGTTTGGATTTCCCGGGTGGGGAAAGGAGATCCCTTGGGCGCTTTATGACCTTGGGCAATTTCACAGAGGGTCAGTTCCTCTCCTCTATATATAAAAACCCCGTATATCACAGAAACCCCAGTTTCGCTCCCCTTTTCTTCATATAACCCTATGTATCCAGAGCTAGCTTTTTCTCCTTTTAGCATTAACCCCATATATCACCCGGGCCTAGTTCCCCTCCTTCTCTAAAAATTAGCCCCAATTTTTATCACAGGGGTCAGCTTTTTCTTCCTTGCAAAATTTAACCCCATATATCACAGGGCCTCAGCTTCTCTCCTTCTCCCAACAAAATAGCCCTATGTACACAGAGCTCAGCTTCTCTCCCTTTGCATATAAACCCCCTTTATCACAGAAAACCCCAGCTTCTGTCCTTCTCTATCATATAAAACCCCATGTATTACAAGCTCAAACTTTTCTCCTTTAGGGATATAACCCTAAAATATCAAGGCCTGCTTGCTCCATCTCTATTAAAATAAAACCCCATATTTCCAGAGGCCAGGGTTCTATCCTTTATATTTAAACCCTTTTTATTTCCCGAGCTTGCTTTTCCTTTTATATATAACCCTATAATCACAGAAATCAGTTTCTTCCCCTAGCATATACCCCCATATATCACAGACCTTTAGCTTCGCTCCTTCTCTATTTATATAACCCTTTTGTATCACGAGCTCGCTTCTCTCCTCTGCATTTTAACCCTATTTTCACAGAAACTCAGCTTCTTCCTCTAGCATATAACCCCCCCATATATCACAGCGCTCAGTTCTCTCCTCCATCATATAAACCCCAATATCACAGGGGCTCGGCTTCTCTCCCCTACTATAACCCCCATATATCACAGAGCTCAGCTTTCCTCTAGGGATAAAAACCCTTTTTATCCAGAGCTAATTTTTTCCTTTTTTTTGCATATAACCCCAAAATACACAGGTCGCTTTTCTCCCATACCCCCCTAAAACCCCTTTTTTAAAAAGCTCAGCTTTTTCTCCTATTTCATATAACCCTTTTTATTACAGGTCAGTTCTCTCCCTCTTTCAATTTTAACCCCATATATCACAGAGCTAGCTTCTCTCCTATATCATATAACCCTATATATCACAAGCTCGCTTCTTCCTTATATTAACCCTATATGTCCAGAGTCAGCTCTTCTCCCTTTTTAATAACCTAAAATTTCCCGAGCTCCGTTTTTTCACTCTATCACTGTAAAGCAAGGGGGTAACCCGTGAGGGATGACGGGGGCCCCGCCACTGTCCTGCCTAATTTTAGTGTTGGCCCCAGGCGACAGACCCCCCAATGGGCGAAAAGTCCCTGCGTACTAGAGTTCTGGGGGCCGTCAGGAGGAAAAAAAAAAAGTCAACGTCCCAAATCAAAAGCCAATCAGGAAGGCCAAACCACAAACGAACCCGAGAGTAAACGGGATACAAACAAACTATTGCACAGGTAATGAAAAGGGAGCCAGGGGGAATTTTCAAAAGGCGCTGCCCTCAGGCCGGGAGAGGGTTTAAAGAGAAAACCCGTCACCCTAGATTTTTCCCCCCCGGTGGGGGGCAGCACAAGTAGTGTTCCCGCCCGCTTTTTTCCAGCGCTGTTTTCCCTTATTCTGTAAAATTTCTGGAGGTTTTTGGGGTATTTAATGCTTAAACCTGCAGTTTTCGCCAGGAAAAAGTTTATTCCGGGAAAAGTCCTTCAGAGTGTCAGTTTTTTTTCAAAAACCCCCCCCACCTGGGCTAGGGCCCGCGCCCTCAACTGACAAAAACCCTTTTCTTTTTAAAAGGTAGATACCCTGTGGGAAAAATGTTTGTGGGCCCGACAAGGGCCCTTTTGGGGGGTGGAGCTAAACCTGCTCATGAATAAGATTTGAGGGGGGAAAAAGCTTAAAAAATAAACATCTTACGAAAAGGGACACAGTGGGGGGAAACAGAGGTCCGACACAGCTTGTTCTGCCCTCAGCAAGGGGGGGATAACCCATGTGACGGTTTCCCTTTTAATTTTGGGTTTTCCCCGGACTCCGCCCCCATGGGATTGGGCGGGGCCCCTGTCACTCACAGAGTGCCAGCAGGGGCCCGTTTATCCGGGCCGGGGGTGCGCAATCCCGGGTGCTGAGTTTTTTGCCCCCCTGCAGACCCGAGCGCCGCCTGGGCCTTTACAACACTTTCTGTAACCCCTTTTTATCACGTGCTTCTTCCTTTCCCCCTTAAAAATTTGAACCCTTATATCACAGAGCTCGCTCCTCTCCCTTTTTTTAAACCAAAAACCCTCCCATTTATCCAACAAAAAGCTCCGCTTCTCTCCCTTTTATAAAACCATACATTAAAAGAGCTCAGCTCCTCTCCTCTATCATATAAAACCCCATATATACAGGCTTGCTTCTCTCCTTATCTTTTAACCCAACATATCACAGAAGGGTCAGTCCTTCCTTTATATAACCCAAAATTTTCACAGAGCTCAGTTACTCCCTCTATTTATATAACCATATTTTATACGAGCTCGTTTCTCTCCTGTATCATATAAAACCCATTTAAACACAGGCTCAGTTCTCTCCTCTATCATTTAACCTTTATATCACCCCCGGGTCAGCTTCTTTTCCCTCTATCATAAAAACCCTATATATTCCCGAGGTCAGCTTCTCCCTTCTGTAAAATTTAAACCCTTTTAAACCCAGGGGCTCAGCTCCTTCCCTTTTCTCATCCTGCCGTCAAATGCCGTTGCATAAATCACCTGACAGGTTCATTTTTAACATAGCTTACCTTTCCCTTTTTTTTTTTGCCCCTTAAAAATGGGGCCCAAAATTAAAAGAAAAACTTTATCTTGGGTTTTTTGTACACCCTTTACTTGGGAAATAATATGGGGAAGGACATAAATGCATTTTTCTTGCCCCGTGTTAGGGGGATAGTTTTCTTTTGGGGGGTATATGTTTGGGAATGATTTGCATTAGGCCGTGTTCCCGGGTTTTTTCCCGACGGGGTTTGTGAGCGCCCAAACCCCGGGTCCAAATTTCCCCCGTGAATTTAAAGGGGGGGGCGGGGCCGGGCCCCCCCCCCCAGCTCCCGGCCCCTAGACTTGGGTTAAACCACGGGGTTTTGAGAGAGTGGGTTACCGTAATGACTCCCACGGGTTGGCGCCCTATGAAGCGCAAATCCGGCGTGCAGTCGGGGCCAATCCGCGGCAAAATTTAAACGTGTGAACGAGGCCCTTTAAAGCCTTTTTTTTTCCCCCGGAGCCAGTTTTGACATTCCCGACGCTCCCGGTTTTTTAAAATTTTGGGGCATTTTGTCACTTTATGTGAGAATAACTTTTTGACACTTTTACCTATCCAAGTGATTCAGAGACTGTTTTCTAGTGACACATTGTGCTTTAAGTTAGTAAGAAATTTTGGTCCATACAATCCTTGTTTATTTGTGAAAAATATCAAAATATCATGAAAATTAGCAATTTTCAAAGTTCAAAAATTTCTGCATGTAAGACAGATAGTTATTCCACTCAAAATAGTTTATAACTAGCATCTACCATATGTCTGCTGTAGGTTTGCATCATTATTTAAATATTGGTTTTTTTACCACATTAGGGGGCTTAGTAATTTAGTAGTAATTTTTCACATTTTCAAGAAAATTTGCTAAATAGATGTTTTAGAGTCCAGTCCAGTTCTGATGTGGCTTTTAGAGGTCTGTGTGTTAGATACCCCCCATACATGACTCCATGTTATAAACTAGACCCCTTAAAGTATTTAAAAAAGCATATACAAAGTTTGTTACATCTTTAGGTATTTTACAGAAATTAAAGCAAAGTGGAGGTGACATTTCAAAATTTCACTTTTTTTGCAGATTTTCAAATTTTATCCATTATACTGGAACACTGTAGATGTGACCGGGTAAATGTAACTCAACATCAATTCCCCAGATTCTGCCATTTTCAAAGATATCCCATATGTGGCCCTAGTGCGATATTTGGCTCAACCACAAGCCCCAGAATAGTAGAAGCACCTACCGGACTCTGGGGTCTCATTTTCATAACAATTTTATTTAGGCGCCATTTTAGGTTTGCGGATGTCCTAACAGGCTAAAACTTGATAAACTCCCCTAAAAAGACCCCATATTCAAAATTACACTTAAAGAATATACTCGGGAGTGTAGAGAGTATATCGACCCCACAGGTGTTTCACAAATTTTTTTAGCGTTAGGCTGTGAAAATTGTAAAAAATATTTTTTCCAATAATCTGAAAATGTTTAATTTTTACATGGAATCCTGGAAAAACGTCCCCCAAATTGTGTTACGCAATTTCTTCCAAGTTCGGCAATACCAAACATGTGGGTGTAAACTGCTGTTTGGGCACATGGCAGGGCGTACAAGGGAAGGAGCGCTATTTGGCTTTTGGAACTCAGATTTTGGTGGGGCCATGACGCATTTGCAAAACCACCAAAGTACCAGAACAGGTGAAACCTTCCAGAAGTGGCCCCATTTTGGATTCAACACCCCTCACGCACCTCATCTAGGGGTGTATTGTGCATTTTGGGTGCACAGGTGTTCCATAGTTTTTTTAGCACTGGGCAATTAAAATGTGGTAGGGGGTGTGCAGTTCCACCATTGTTTTTTTGGTAAAGTTTTCAGGAAAACTTTAATATGTGGTTCGGTACAATTGCAATGATATAAATTTTATAGAGCTTTTTATGTTTTATTACTTTTACACAACAGAAATGAGTTTATAAAAAATTGCATTTTTATGTTGTCATAGTCTGACAGCCAATACTTTTTTATTTTTCTGTATACGGAGCTGATTATGGGCTTGTATAACGCGTTGATCACTTTTTATTAAGGTTTTTGTAAGGCATTTTGAACAAAATACAGCAATCCTGGCAGTGATTTTTATTTTTTACAGTGGTCACCGTGAGGTATAAATGACATCCTAGCTTTACTCAGCAGGTCGATACGATTACAGTGATACCCAATTTGTATATTTTTTTATGTTTTACTGCTTTTACACAATAAGGAGAGAGCTGACAAGAGGAGAGCAGAGAAAAAGGTCCTGTGAGAAGCGGAGATTGTGTGAGAGGAGGTATCGTAATCACAATAATCATCTTTATCATCTATATTCCGGAGCACTTTACAATTTAAGGGGATATAAGTACAGACAAACCAGACATTACACAGTAAAAAGCTACTTACAGCTTAGACACAAGGTGCGAGGGACCTGCTCATTTTACAATTTACAAGTTTACAATTTATAAGGGTGTATGGGTGAGACAAAGAGTGAGAAGTGCTCAGTTTAAATATTGGTCCCGCCATAGATGAGCCTGCCGCCCACACCATACATCTATATACAGTTAAGTGCCTTTGAGTGCCCAAGTGCAGGGAGTGACAAAGTGGTGGGTTAGCAATCATCATGGTAGGCCTACCTAAGAAGATGTATTCTCAGGGTGCACTTAAAACTGTGAGGGTTATGAGTGTGCCTGATCGTATGGGGCAGCCTGTTCCAGAGAACTGGTGCAGCACGTGAAAAATCTTGGAGACAGGCATGGGAGGTATCGTAAGATTAAGACAGAGATGTATGGGGAGACAGGTTATGTCATTGTTTAACAGCTTGAACTGAATTATTTGGGGAATGGGTAACCAATGGAGGTATTGACAGAGGGGAGAAACAGATGACAAGCGAGGTGGAACAGCAAGGTGAAGTTGAGGATGGATTGAATGGGAGCAATAGTACTGGATGGACGGCCACAGAAAAAAAGTTTTGAATTAATCCAGGCGTGACATGATCAGGGCATTAACAAGCAATTTTGTGGAGTCAAGGTCAAGAAAGGTGGAGGTGGCGGGAGGTGGTCAGGGCTTGGATGTGTGGTTTGAAGGACAGGGCAGAGTCAATAGTTCTCCCAAGGCAGCAGACTTGTGGAACTGGGGAGAGAGTGGAGCCATTGACTTTGATAGATTGGTCAAATGAGGAGGTGGAGTGGGATGGAGGACAGATGATGAACTCTGTTTTCTCCATATTGAGTTTGAGAAAGTGAGAGGAGAAGAAGGAGGATACGGATGATAGACACTCAGTGATACCGGAAAGCAGAGAGTTGACATCTGGCCCAGAGATGTAGCCATACGTTACGAGCAAACACTGGAGGTTTGCTGTGCTACAGGGCAGATTTCTTGTGCCATGAAGGTATTGTACATGACCTTAAATAACAGCTAATGAAAAAATTCTTGAGATAATTTACTTTGACTAGACAAAGAGCAAATTAGAATGTATTTCAACACCCAGAAGTTAATGTTTCTGAAAATAAAATGTTTTGGCTAATGATGTGCAACAGAAAAGTGGCATACAGGCATTATTTTCTTGCTTATTCGCAGATGCACATCGTTACTACCCAACAGATGATCAGTATTTCAATTTTTTGTCATTTAGAGAGTAACTATTGGCCATTAATATTTATAGAGACTACAAACTATGCAAAGTAATGTCAGGTAGATTAGATAGTAGATAATAAAATCTGTATGTTAGCATAAAACGTCTCAAAATTCCAGTTTCTAATACTTTATTCATTTTCCATAAATCCTTAGCTTAGTTCTGTCTGTGATTATAACAATTGGTAAGATAAACTTATTGTACGTAGACATGGCAGTGTTCTTCTGTGGACAGAAGAGGCAGTTGGGAATCTGATACAGAACGTGACCTTTTACTATTCAAGCAACTGAAATATTTTCTCAACAAGAAGAGGACACTTATCTTTGGAAAGAAGGTGATACTGAAAGAATCCTGCTGGCCCGTGCAGAAGGCTTCCCATATATCGCCATTCATTTCCCACGCTGTGAAGCATCATCATGGAAGGATGGCTTAGCAGCCCGCTTGAAATGTTGTGACTCCTTTATCCGCACCTTGTCATGGATCCACTGAGTGACAGGACAGGCTGTGAATGGTCTGTTATCTCTACACCAATGTAGTGTCAACATGTTTCTAGATTTCTCATTTGGCCGGACTTGTAGAATGGTGATCTATGCTAGCAAAATATTTAATACAGTATTTTCATTTGTGATACTCAATCTTCAAACACATTCATTTTTTGAACATGTATGGAGGGACCAACATGGTATAGTAATAGACTACACAAGAGTATTGTAACTTACAAGCTTTACAAATTTAGTTCTCACTACACTGTGGACGAGTTTACTGATGAACATCTGGTTAATTCATTTACAAAATTATATACTAAACTATATTATTACCATTAGGGCAAATTTAAAAACTTGAGCTTTATTCCAAAAAATTCTAATTTTTTTTTTGCAATCCTAGTCTGCTTTCCTTTGTAGCCTCTAAAGCTGGGTTTACCTAAAGGTACTCTCACACAGTTCATTAATTTTAATTCCCTATCTTTTCCTCTTACTGGGCACGTGGTGGCAGAATTTAAATCTGCCCTTAAAATGTGTTGGGGACTCATCTACACAAAAAATAATTTTTCAGGTGTGTACACCTTAGTAAATTTGGGGCTGAAGTGATCTATGGCCGGAATAATTTTAAATAGGCAATCAAATGTAGGATAATCTCTGGGTGGACACTATGCATTATCATTAGAATACAAAAAATGTAAACTCATTTTTAAGTGCATTCTATTCATGGCCATGCAGTACAATGGGTTGCTGTACAAAACATCCTCATTCTATGTATAGAGGTCCACTTGGTAAATTATAACATGCTGTTGTGGACAAAAAAAAGCTGCTGGGCATGTAAATTAGTTTGGGCTACTATTTGATTTGTGAAACTTTCAATACAAAAAGACTTAAAAAAAAAAAAAAAAAAGCAATTTGTGTGAAGCCTTTCGTTTTCTGGATTATTGGGCTGGCCAAAAACTCAGGAGTCTGTGGCTCAAAATTCTTAGTCAATACAGGCTAACTAATTTGAGAGGCTGCCTAAACTATTGTATGGTAGCACCTGTGTGTGGGGTCCTTCATCACTGGAGGAGAACAAGGAGGAGGACAAGAGAGATAAGATATATTCCCCTTGCTGGCTCTATCAGTCAAGTCATTTTTATTTAATTCTTTATGGAGTGAGTACGTGTGTGTTTCAGCACTATGCAGAATGTCTGAATGTACAAAACTCATTTTCACACAGGGTGATGTATATTGTGCTTTTACAAGTGTATGGGTAATAACTTTTAAAATGTAAAAGGAGATAAAAAATATACACAAAAAGTATGCAACCACACAAAAAAAAAATTACTGGACAAATAGCAGTAAAAAAAATACGCTAAACATCCTTTACTGATGCTTAAATATATTAATACTAATGTTATGTATAAAGAAAAAAAACTGAAGTACAAAAAATTTACACAATCACTAAAAAAAAAACGATTGGACATGTCAGTAAATAACAAAATGTTGGATGTGCGTCACAAATTTGGAAGGCAAACTGTGGTATAAAAAATTTACACTAAAACAGTCCACAAAACTACAGTAAATTTAACTAACTAAACTAACACCTTTTTAGTTTACCAAGCTCTTAGCCACCACATATTTTATTTCTGTACAATTTTTTTTTATTTTTGCTTAAATTTAATTTGATTTAAAAAAGGAAAATTAACTGTGTGCCAAAACTTGGCACGGATGCTGATCAGTGTATCATTAATCTGTGGTTGGTGGCTACAATATGCACAAAATGACGGTGGCAGGGTGGTGTATGATAATCTACTCTTAACATTATAACTGCACTGGTAACTGGTGCAGATTTTTTAACAGCACAGATCAATACTGATTGCAATTGTTTTTTGGGATGAAAACACTGCACTTGGCTCTGTAGGTGCAGGGGAGGGATGGGTTATCACTACTGTCAGGGACAGTAGCCACCATCTTCCCTCGGCTTCTGCATCAATGTGAAAACGTTACTGTGGAAAATTAGGGTTGCTCACAAGCGTTTTACATTAAAGGAAGCCCCCCCCCAAAACTGTGAAAAACAAACGGGGGGAAAGGGTTAGGGTATGCTCACAAGGCGTGTTTTACTCCATGTAACATACGCTTTTCGATACGTGTTTGGATCCATCTGTCGGACCCCAAACGGACCAAACACGATCTAATTATTATTATTATTATTATCGTTTATTTTGGAGCGCCCTTGATTCCAGGGCTCTGTACATTTCAGGCGGGTACATAAATAACATTGGTCAAACAATTACAAAGTGACAATAAGTGACTAACAACTGGTACAGAGGGAAAGAGGTCCTGCCCGCGAGGGCTTACAATCTACAGGGGAGGGGTGAAGAGACAGAAGGTGAGGGGCAGACATGTTTGTGGGGCGGAGCAGTGCAACCCGGTTAATGTTGGTTATAGGCAATCCTGAAGAGGTAGGTTTTCAGGTTACGTTTGAAGCTGGTGAGAGAGGGGGAGAGTCTGATGTGTTGGGGCAGTGAGTTCCAAAGTGTGGTGGAAGCACGAGAGAAGTCTTGGAGATGGTTATGTGAGGAGATGATAAGAGGAGAGCAGAGGAGAAGGTCCTGTGAGGAGCGGAGGTTGCGTGAGGGGAGGTATTTAGAGATTAAGGCAGATATATGAAGGGGAGAGGTTATGAAGAGCCTTGTAGGTCAAAGTTGCTAGCTTGAACTGGATTCGCTGGGCAATGGGTAGCCAGTGAAGGGATCGGCAGAGGGGAGAGGCATGGGAGTAGCGAGGAGAGAGGTGAATCAGACGGGCAGCAGAGTTAAGGATGGTTTGGAGGGGAGCGAGGGTGCTAGCTGGGAGGCCACAGAGGAGGATTTTACATTGCTTTTTATTAGAAACACAGATCGGCGTTCACACGAGTGATCGCCAACGTGTGTCTCATTGCGTCTTTCGGATCCATTCCAAAAATTGACTCGTCAATTCTTGGTCCGAAAGATGCAGCAGGAGCCCTATTATAAACTATAGGGTGCGATCCTGCTGCATCCAACACGCATCCAAACACGCAGCTGCATGTTTGGGTATGTGTTGGATCTGTTTTACATCTGATTGCTGCAGCGCTTTTGGATCTGATTTTCAGATCCAAAAATGCCGTGTGAACATACCCTTAAACTTACTGTTGGTGCCTTCTGCTGAAAAATACTGCTATTGTAAAAAATGCTGGGGATACCAGAAGGGTGAAGAGAAAACTTCATCCCAGGCAGAAAAGGGAATGCCAGGAAGCACAGAGTGGGCTGAATTTTCCATTTGGTGGTGCTATATGCCTTCTTTGCCTAGGACACCCAGTCCTGATTAGCAACGAATAAAGATGTCTGTTGATCATGTGTACAGCTTACTCCTGAAGTAGAGCAGGACCCTAGGTCAGATACTTTACACATCATGAGCTGTTCATTGGCCCAGAGACATAGGGCGACATATATGAAGGAAGGCGCGTTGAAGTGAATTGTCGAGTCTCATTTTCAGTGTATAATGTATGAAAGTGGTTTTTGTGTGATTATAAATGTCTAAAGTTTGACACGCCTCGCCTATGTGTTAGGCGCATTATGGAACTTAGGCGCATTAGTAATACCTAACATGTATAAAGGCTATAGATGGGCTTGAAATAAGAGAAAAGTCATTAGAATAGCATGTCAGTGAATAGAAACTATAGTACTGATCCTGTTTGGTGAACCGCAGGTCCCAGCAATACCTTAGCTGTGCTGGCTCTTGCTGTATGTAGAATAAAGGGTGAGAGCAGCAAACATAAATTTCAAATTTAATGTAGTAACAATTAAAATGTTAAAAATCTGAACATCATCATCAGTGGGTTTTTTAATGTAAGATTAGTTTTAGATTCTTTTAATTTTAAATACATTTTATAAGAAATATTTTTAGATTTTTGGGATATTATATATTTTTAATATTAATTTTATATGATAAAAAAAATTTATTAAAATTAAATAATTACATTTTATATAGTTTGATAATTATCATAAATTACTTTTTATTAATGTACTGGGATAAGTTGAGAAATATTGGACATTTTTGCCCCTTATAGAAAATCTAGCTCCACTTTGACTCCTCGAGCTCAGGCATACCACATTGAAATAGGTCTGTCTGTTGGAGCAGTAATGCACCTAGTTTTGCAGAACCACATTCATATATGTGTCTAATATTACGAGTGTGGGGCGACACTTCTCCATAACACCCCCAGAACGCCCCCTAATGTTAGGCGCATTAGAAAGTGTCGAGTCTTACGGACAATGCGCCTAACACATTCATTAGGTGCATTAGACAGCGTAGCCGGCTCAGTTAGATGCATTGTACACCAGAAAAAGGTGAAAAACCCGATCATACATGTTGCCCATACTGTTGTATAAAGCAACAGCCCAGCTGTCCTACTCTGCATCTGATTCCAGCCTCCTACCCTGTGCCACTACAACCTTGTTACTGCCAGATTTTGAAACCCTGAAGCAGATTTATCAATACTGACGAACTCTTAGACAGGGTCAAGTTAGGGTATGTTCACATGGCGTTTTATGGGACTTTTTTTTAGCACATTTTACACACTGAAAAACGTCCCAAAATCAGCCTCAGACAGATTTTAAATCTTCCTTCATTGACTATAATGTAAAATACGGCTTGGCTGGGGCGTGGCCTGACCTGCATGGAGTGAGGACGTGTGGCTCTTGAGCTCCTGTGATTATCCTGAAATAATCCTGATTTGGACCCCCCTATAGTGGTCCTTGCTGCTCCAGGTTTGGAGAGAGACAAGGATAGAGACTCCTGAGACTACTGATAAGGACATTTAGCTTTTTTTGGTGAAGGCTTTTCATTGTTTGACATCCAAGACTGCAGGATGTGAGTTTAAGTGTCGGGGAGAAGGCAACGGACTGTGCTGGAGGTGAAGAGGAGAGCAGATAGTTGACAGCCTCACATTTTCTGCCGGGTGATTTACTGGAGTCATGAGAGTGAAAGCAGGCATGTGAACCCGTGATGGGAGGAGGAAAGGTGGTGCAACACATTATTCCACTGGCAAGCCATAGGGACTGCTTTGAGCTTTGAGCCATTGTGCGGTGAAGTGACACGGAGCTGATATAGTAAAGTTGGGAGGGAGAACTCCAAATACAAGGAGGTGGATAGTAAAGAGATTTAGAGGCCCCCACGTGGGAGACTCTTTCACTGTTGGCTGGACTCGGGAGGTAAAAAAGGATGCGAAAAGCAGCTGCCCCTCGGCGGCCATCTTGGGCAGCACAGGGAGAGAGAAGATCTGCTCATATAAACCCTGCCACGTACGGTCCTAGACGTTTACTGAGTGAGGAGGAAAGGGCAGCACCTGAGCAGACACTCCGCACTGGGGAACACCATTACCTGCATTAAATCCCTCTGTTTACTCTCTGAATTATATATCATCTGTGGGAAGCTAGTGATTGTTTTTTATATCTCCAGAAACTTAGTTCCATATTCTTTGAACAGTTATATGGTAATTCACACTTTCCATGGCAAAAACTTGGTTATGCCGCCAATCTACTGGGGATCTTCCGATACTGATTCTCTCTGCACTACAGGTTATTCTGTTGAAGTCTTGCATCTCATGATGTCTGTTTTGCTCTCCAAGTGTCTCCTATGTATAGCTCCTGTTCGTTCCTTACGCTTAATCTGGCGACTGCTGTGGCCCCCTGGCTCTCTCGGACATTAGTCGGGTCTTAATGTTGTGACCAAGCGTCCACAATAATAACTCTCAGCACAGAGCATTGTATGTTTGTAACACTTCTCAGCATATGTGAATAACAGTGGAGGCGCATGGTATCCTGATTGGCCCTGTTATCTGCTGACATTATTGGCTGACACCTTTCACCCCAGCCGCTGGCGTCTCTGATTGATTTGCGTTGTATTCCTGAGTGTTGTTAGTCAATTCACTTTGGGCCGGAATAGAATTCTACAGCGTCAGCTTCCACACAAAAGCAGACCACAATAGACACAATGAGTCAAAACGATGGGCCTCCCCAGACAGAACCTCCATCTAAACTGGGCATTTGACACTGAAAAGATAATGGCGGCCATAGCAACTGTCAGTCTACGTTAACCATAAAATTGATCACCTGCCAAAATGGATGTCAACAGATTGCGAGTATGATATGGATAAGATCTGGGAAAGAACTGTAGAAAAAGCTGAATGCAGGATTAGTGGGGTAGGTGGACATCTCCAAATCAACCAGGGAGTCTATTCGCACCCTACAACAACAGGTGGAAAACCCTGAAGGCTAGGGGCAGAGGACGCTTTAAAAAACCGTAGTAGGCGAATAATGTGGCGATTTTCTAGGCTGGCCGGGGAAAAATGTGGAAGGCTCCTCCCCAGAGAAGTTTATAGAACAATTGCCACGAATGTCCTGGCTCCCATTGGAATTCTCATCCTGCTCTTGTGGTTGAGGCGGGCACACCGTATTCCATCGGGCCATTGCTCCCGGGGCCCCACCCCGCCCTTTCATCTTGGAAGTCCTCATTTATAGGATAGGGATCTATATTAGTCCGTGCCAGGAGAAAAGGACATTGATTAGGAATACTAGCATGGTATCCTTCTATCCGGAATTTCACTTCTGAGGTGCAGAAAAAAAACGGAGGTCATTTTATACATGTGTGGAGTCGTCTGCGAGAGGCTGGATTAAAGACTCATGTTATATCCACTAGGATGAGAGTTCACCATCGGGACCGTACACTTCTTTGTAACACCAGAGGAGGCCTCAGAGATGGTTAGATAGGAGGTCTCCTGGATAGATCGCTGACGGCCCAAAATGTTACTGGTCATGGGGATCAGATGATAAGTGTTGTTGAATGTGAATTTAATATGCAGGATGCTTACCCCTTTCTCTGTTAGCCTATGTTTGATTACCATTAGAGGTCTTTTCTTTGTAGGAGCGGTGAAAGGGACTTTGTTTTTATGTCTTTTGTCGGTTTACTTCTGTAAAAGGTCTGTTTAGTGATTTCTTTCGCCAGGACACAGGTAATTGTGCACCTTGTGTGTTGTTTCTTATTTCTGTTTCTTAAACAGTTTGGATTTGTTTGGGTTTGTAGCTCGGGCAGGTTGGGTGGCTTTGTGAAGGGTGGGGGCGGTAGGTTTAGGTCTGGTGGCCTTGTTGGGGTGTTTGGCATTCTAATCAGTGTGAATGGTTGTGTCGGTCCCTGGTCTATAAGTTGTTTGTGTGTATTTCTTAGTTATGAAACTCACAATGGCGGATTGTAAGTTGTGGTCCTGGTATGTCAGGGGTTTAAACTGTAAACTGGAAAGTGGCACTGTTTTTGATTATGTTTAAAAAACTCACAATACGGTATTATTATTATTTGTTCAAAAGGACGCACCTTAGGGGCAGAAGTTCCTAGCATTAAAGAGGCATGGATAGGCAGGCATATCATTCAGTGTATTCTATCTATGATAGTGGAGTTTCGGTGTTGATTAAGTAAATCTCTCCCATTTCAACTACAGGTTCTCTTATAGACACATCGGGGATGGTAGTGCTGTTAAATGCAAAGCTATGGGGCTCTAAATTCTAGGTGGGGGGGATATTGTCCCGCTCCTTTTCCACAGGGAGTTCTGGACACCCTTATGGCAAAAAGTTTACAATTACACGGGGACCGCATTGCTCCTTTTAGGGATTTTTATGCCACTATAGATCAGGTCATGGATCGTCTCCATCCTCATTTGAGGCATAATAAAGGCCTTAAAAGTGGGCAGAAGCCATGGCCTGATAGAGGCATGGAAGATGGTGCACCAGAGATAGGCAATTCTCTTGTTTTTCACCTGCCTACAACTCTCTCTCACGGCTTGATTTGGCTTTGTGTCAAAAGTTTATATTGCATATGGTACCTGTTGTAGAATACCTACCACGTGGGATATCAGGATCATGGCCCCTGGAAGTGATACTAGATTCACCATTGCGGGTTTCGGGTGGTTTTGGAGATGAACCCTAGAGGTTTAGGCGTCCAAATATACTGAAATACATTGTTCAGGAACTGGTAGAAACATACTGGAGGGTGAATGGGGCTCAGTAAACCCATTGGTGGGAATGGGATGCTTCTAAGGCTGTTTTTAGAAGGAGGTGACATAATTGGGGCCATAGCCATCATTACGAGCTGACTTGGGGAAAAGAGACGGATACTAGAAGGCTGAAGTTGCGGAGGGAGGAGCGGACGTATGTACAGGGCCCCATCTCAATAATACTTAGGAGACACTGTTAGTGGCTCAGATGGGAGTATTCGTTACACTTGACAGAGTTACACTCAGAAGAGACTTCTTATGCTAAAAAGCAATCAAATTTTTGTAGAGGAGACAAATTTTGTAGTGCACTGGCATTTCTGGCCAGAGAGAGACCCCTGTGACAGTGGTGGACGGGGTGTTGACCTCAACGGAACAGGTGCGGTCATATCCGGGGAAAGATATGTGATCTATTTGCCTCTTACTATAAAGAATCTATACGCTCAGACTAACTTTTACTGAGACCAGGGAAATAACCACTCTTGGAATAGTTAGATATAACCTGTTTTATCCCGGTGTAAGAGGTAGAGGGACCTAGAGGCAGTCATATCAGTGCGGGAAATTAGCAGGGCTATAGGGCGGTTTGCGAAGCATAAGCGCATGGGACCAGGACGGGTTTCCAGCAGAGTCGGTACAAACCAAGACACAGAGCAATGGAGTTGTAGACTAGAAATAAAATTGTTTATAGCTGCAGACTATGGAGGGTTCTTTGCCACCCCTCGTTCTTGAGGCGGTGATCACAATAATCCATAAACCTGGCAGACCCCGGAACCATGCAGTTCTTACAGGCTTTATCCCTGCTAATCTTTTAGGATTGGGCGCCAACGATTATGGCTAAGTTTTGGCAATAGACTGAATGGAGTGATTCTTGTCACTGGTTGGTAGCAGACAATCGGGATTCTGCGGGGGAAAACGACCGATATAAAACCTACCGACGATTGTTTACTAACTTGCAAGTCACTCCACACAATGAGGGAGTAGGGTGATCGCCGCCTTAGACAACGAGGGATGCTTTATGGACTGGTGGAGTGGAGATTTATGTGGGCTCTGTTGTCAGGGAGTGGGGTTTCTTCTAAATTTTATCAATGGTTACGCCTATTTATACCTGCAACCTACAGCGAGATCAGGGTTAACGGGCTGTTGTCTCCTCCTTTTCCCACTTGGAGAGGGGCAACTAGGCAGGGGTGCCCGCTCTCGCGCTGCTTTTTGCCCTCATATATGGAAACCTCTCTCAATTATGATTCACATTGCACTTGATAAACATTCGGGGTTGGTCCATTGCGGGTCTGGAAGAAAAAAATCACTATATGAGATGACTTTTTGGTTATATTTGGGAGATCCTGGGACTCTTTGGAGTTGCCTGTTGGAGACATGTATGTGTTTGGAGGTTTACTCTGGTCTGCTGTAAATGGGGAAAATCCATACTTTTTATGTTAGACGAAAATTGACCCGGGTGTTGGTGACCCCCTCTCCACCTTCAGATTGTCGGCTTTTTAATATCTTGGAAATTGTTTTACACCGAGATATTCTAAATTTTAATGAGATTAAAACTTTCAGCCGGTGTTACGGCAGGTGGTGATGAGGTTTAGAAGTCCTGGGCCAATCTTCCTCTGTCTCTTATTGGGAGAGTCAATTTAGTTAAAAATGTAGGGTGCTGTTGCCTATGCGTTTGTTACTGTATCAAGCAGCCCCGAATTACTTCCTAAAATCTCATTTCCATATTGGACAAATTTCTCTTCTCCTTTCTGTGGGGAGGTGCTACCCCTCGTCTAAGCAGAGCTAACTCAATGCCCATAGGGACCAGAGTGTGGACTTGCATTTCCAGACTGTATATATTTAAATATGTAGCGGTTCAGTTAGCTTATGTATCAAAAAATGGTTCCGAGGGCAGAATAATGACCCGTCAGTTGGTGTTGGGGAGTCAGCGTGGTTGGTGGGTTCTTTTTGAGTCCTCGCAAAATCTACCATATAGGAGGGGAATTGTTTCCAGCATCACTATACGCTGCTAATGGGGGCAGCGGGTGTCTGTGTTGGAGGGCCTTATTCGACCCCTTTGGTCATAGCGGGTGGACAGCGTTTCTGGTCTCCAGGTGTTCCCTTGTGGTGTAAACAGGAAATTAACGGAAATAAATAAGATTTACCAGATTATAAATTTTGGGCCACTCGTGGAGTGAAATATCTCACACAGTTATATAGAGATGGTCTCCTTCTGACGTTCTCAGAGCTCAGTCCAATTTGATCTTCAAGGGGATCTTTTTTAGGTGGTCTTGCAGTTACTAAACATGCGTGCACACACAATTTGGGACTGGTTGGATGTCCGTCTTGAATATGGGTACCTAGAAGCTATTTTAAAGGCGGACTACCCCTTATAAAAACGAGTCTGTCTATTTATAGAGCTTTATGGATTGTCTGGGTCTCCCCACTTGCGATTTCCCTTGAGATGGTGGCACAAGAGCATCCCGTCTTTACGAACTGAGGCGCTTCTCTAACTAAAGTCTTCCTGGCGGCTGGCGGTTTTTTTTGTGGCGCTAGGAGATCAAACTTATCCAAGTTAAGTGGCTACACAGGGTTTACTTTACACCATGTCGATTGCATCAGTTGCATTTGCAAACCCTCTCAGTTTGTTCCCGATGTGGGGCAGAAAGCGGGACATTCGATCCATTTATGGTATGGGACATTGCCGGTTTTGCTGGAGTGATTGTGCGGGTATCACAGTTTTTAATACGAACACTGGGCTTCCCCCAATGTGTGCCGCATGAGAATAGTCTACTTGAATTGTGGAAGATGTGATTCCAAGTAAGGACAGACCGAACCTCTACCTGTTATGGTTTTCTATGCTTGAAAACATTCTATTAAATTGGAAACCGCCCAAGGTCCCCATCATGGAACAGTTGGAAGCAGCTGATTTATGCCGAACTTCAGGGTACAAGATTACATTAGCCACATGGGCGTCCCCAATCGCTTCCCATACGTTTGGAGCAAAGATCTGGACGGCTGCTCAGACTGTGTGATTGACTGTGAGTTCGGAAAGATGGGCAGGGGCCGGCAAGTGTAGTGTGGCGGAGTGATTGGTATGTGTGGATGTGTTGACACAAAGGCAATACTGATGGTTGATATACGTGATGGGTTCTCAGAAGATCTGGCGTTATATCTCTTATGTTTCTTTACCAATGTTTTTTGTGCTGCAGTATTATACCAAGACAAAATTAATGCAGTATGACTCATATGTGGTTTTTTCTCAAAGTAATATTGTGGCGAATAGTATGTAAACATCATTTTGATGATTATTGCATGGGGAAAAACTGTATGTATTTGGGACCGAATCTCACTGCAATGCCTTGGTGTAATGTGTGAAACTGATGTTCGTTATGTTAAAATTGCAAAATTCTATAAATAAAACCTTTTAAAAAAAAAAAAATACGGCTTGTCATTCACATGGAGCATATTTCACAAGCGTAACTGCGAGTTGTTTTTTGGATTCAGTTACGGCAGTAAAAATGAATGACATGTCAATTGAAGATGCCTTTTTCACTTGTAAAATCCCCATAGGAAACAAAGGGGATAACACTTCAAAAAATGCTTCAAAATACGCTTCGATATACGTCACTAAGGCCTTGTCCGGTTTGCGCCCGTTTTTTCAGACAGTTTGCAGTTGTACAAACCGTCTGAAAAACCGGCCGCAAACTTTTACATAGGGCCTCTATGGAAAACCCGTGCAGCAGTTCCCAATGCACGGGTTTTCCACCCGAAAAACATTGTTGATGTTCATTCCCCCCGCGGCCGTGGGGACGGCCCACAAACCGTACAATTACCGGTCAGATAAACTGACCGGTATTTGTCCTGTGCCGTGGGGATGAGCCCTAATAAGGCATCTTTTGAAATTGACTTTGAAGTGTAAATTTACACTTCAAAAAACAGCATGTGAACATACCCTTAGACTAAACAGTCTTACGATGCGCAGCATTTATCATACTGTTGATCAATCTGGTATATGTTTAGATTAAAAAACAGAAGAGAAATACGCTCACCAGTGGTCTCAGGCTCTGTGAAGTCCAATCTCTCCCCTCTCTGCACGGTGCAAATTTAAATGAACATCCGGCTGTAGATATTTAACAGGAGTAGAATTCAAGACTAAATGATATAATCCAATATAATCCAGCACTTGTGCAAGGGAAAGGTGTATAACAATAAAATGCACTTTTATTGGAGTTTATTTAAAAATACACAGTAAGAGCAAAAATAGACTGCATAATTTACACATTTCGAGCCGAGTCCCCGGCTCTTAATCGTAACATGAGTGCTGGATTATATCATTTAGCCTTGGATTCTACATATGTTTAGATTGTTTAGTCTAACTTTTATAACTTGGTTTACCTTATGCCACTAACTGCACCAATATTTTGGCGCACAGTGTTGCATTCTAAGCCATGCCCCTTTCAATGAAACCACACCATTTTACAGAGGTCACATCCCTTTTTAGAATAAGGAGCAAATGTCTAGAAACTGTCTAAAATACAAAATAAATGTGGTGTAAAGCGTGTACGGCATTATTTTTGCCACAAATTGTGACAGAATTCTGGCCCCTGTGTTCTCACAGCAGCAGCACCTGCATAAAAATTAATAAATTACCTAGTGGAATTCAGACTAAAATTCCTGCCACCTTAAGCACATGTCCTTTCCCACATTAAGCACAGGTCCTTGGGTAAAAAAAAATGGCTGAATGTTGGTTTATAATAGCCAAAAAGTATCTGAAAGATGACACAAAATGAAGTCAGCTCATTTGTTACTCACAATTGCAATACGGTCTAGCTAAACACCAAATAAAATGCACAGCATATGTTACCTAAATGTCCCTAAGCTCATGTTATAACATAGTAAACCCAATGCATTTACTGACTAATATGTCACTGTTCATTTAGTCCACTCTGTCACGTAATCTATCAGCCAAACACAAGAAAAGAAATGATCTTCTAAATTAAAAGTCAATGTGAGAGTTTAGTGTCTGTTCCAAGAGGTTTATTATCTAGTGTACAACTGACTTTACCCAGTCTCACTTCTTCCATAAGCCTCAGCCAACTACAAACTGTGGGATTAAACGCTGACAAAGTGTAGAAAACAATCTCGTTCCCAAATATCACAGCACTACTTTTATAGCCGTTCATCCTTTATTTGAACCACATAGAAAGCCAATGTAAATCATTAAAGACTTTGGAAGCTCGCTCCATGAAAACACTATCAATGGAAATTGGATCATGCGCCCAGAGAAAGCACTTGCCACATGAGGCTTATCAAAAATCTTGTTAGTGCCTCAACAATGCTGCACCCTACAATGAACTTTTACTCGACCATTGCTTATGTGTAAATCTGACCGTAAAGTTACGGTTTGGACGCATGGCATTATTTTACATGGCCCCATTTCTAAACCTTGTCCTTAGACACAAAAAGTCATTTGAATCCTTGATGACAGACCCCAGAGGTTTGTAAAACGGCTCTACTTATCAGCGGCGTTCCACGCTGTAAACATGAGTTCCTTTTTGGGCGAAGCTTAACAGATTGCCAGGTGGTTCCTGCTTGTAAAAAGGAAAGTCAGACTCAGGGCGGTCCATTTTAACAACTCCCAGCTGCTGTAAAACTCTTTTTATTAAACTAAATCCTCACTTGTTTAGAATTTCTATTCGGAAAGAAAAAGGATTTTCATTTTATTATGACTGGGTGCCTTGGGCACAAAGTTATAATATTCATATTACTTAATAATCAAAACAGGCACCACTAGTTCCGAGCTGAAAAAAGGCTGAAATATGTAGACTATAAGGCAGAATGTGAAGAAGTGAAGCAAAGGAAAGGTAGGATGATGGGAGATCTATCATATGAAGAAAGACAAATGTAGAGCCAAAGGGAAAAGGAAGGATATGGAGGGCTGCTTACTTACTAGACATGCTCTTGGAAAGTTCTGAGTCTTCTTGCAAAGGTCCAGGGTTGGGTTCTAGGAAAATATCCCTCGAATGAAAAAACTGTCTCTTGTCCATTTAAAAGGTAGTTTTGTCAGGCCTGCACAACATAAAATCCACAAACAGGCTTGCAAAGGGTTGGGGCTCGAGAAAACACCAGTCGCTGATGGCCTAAGGGTTTTTTCCCTTTTTGGTCTTGGGGGCTTTTTCCCCCATGGGTTTTAGGGTTTTTTAAGGGGTACAGGAGCATTCCCAGCCAATCAGGGGGCATTCCCTTTCTCTCACCTCCAAATTTAGGGGAGTCTGGTTTTTCCCAATTTTCAGTTTTTTTCCTTTAATAACAGCATACAGTATTCTTATTTTTTCAAAAAGTAAACAATTAAAAAAAAAGTATTTCCAAAGTTATAAATTACTAAAATTTAATAATGTACTGTAATTCTGAATACTGTACCCCAGTAACATGACTGGCCGCCTGGCTCAGATTGTTAACGAAGTCAGGAAGTCAGTCCTTGTAATCATTTGATGAGATAAAAAAGGGTTTGGCTTACAAAAAAGTGAGCCCCATCCACACCAATCTGGTAAAATGTTTGGGTTACATATAATAATAATCTTTATTTATATAGCGCCAAAAATATTGCGCACTTTACAAATTTTAAGGGTAAACATACGTCATTTACACTTAAAAGTACTTAAAATAAGACAAAGGGTGAGGGCCCTTTCTCGTGGGCTTAAATCTATTAGGGGTTTTATGGGTGAAACATCGGTAAAAAGTGCAAATTTAAATGGGGCCCCCATGTTTCTAAAAGGGGGGGTTTACATGAAAAATGGATAACCGCCACCAGACTGTCTCTAAACCTTAATGCCTGTGAGTCCCCAGTTAGGGAGTGACAAATGTGTGTGATAGAGTTTTGGGGGTTTTTGGTGGCCAGACCCAGAAAATTATTTTTAGGGGCCCCCTTAAAATGTGGGGTTGTGAAGTGCCCCGATCGCCCCGGAGCATATTCCGAGAATTGGTGCCCCACGTGGAAAAAATTTTTAGGGGGCATGGGGGGTTCGGGTGATTTAGGAATTTTCTGAAATTTTATCAGCAGAGGGGAGAGGGCCCGGGGAGGGGGGTTTAAAGAGCGGAGGGGTGTAGGGGGGA